>BQNB010167888.1:0-13947 GCA_026074375.1 Tanacetum coccineum
CAAATGGTTCCTTTGCCGAAGCAGACTTACCAATTTTAGAGCCTTTAGATAGAGCTTTACCTTTAGGGGTTTCCTTGGTGGTGGATAGCTTCTAAAGAAGATTTTAAATCTTTAGTTCTTCTCCTCTTTGTCTTTTTACCCTGGTTTGGTCCAGCTAGAGGGTCTTCATCATCATCGTCTTCATCATCATCATACTTTCTCTTATGGTCTTGAACTATATCAGCAACTCCCTTATCCATTGCATTTTCATCCTCTATCAGTGCTTCTATGAGAGCATGGTATAATCGATGATTAGCGGGATTTATGTTGAAAGACTTGTTAGTATACATAGTATGATAGAGAGTGCTTTTCTGATCATACTCTTTGAGAGTTGCCTTGTCTGTAGACTTGATAGTAAACTTCGGCATCTTCTGCTTCTTAGCTTATTCCTTTTTAATCTTAAGAATCTCTGAAGGAGTTTTCTCTGATTCTTATTCTAGATCAACTGTTGGTGTTTGTTTCTTGGGTAACTCGGGAATTTGCTGCAGAGAATATTTCTGAATAAGATCTGTTGTGTGTTTCGTCAATTCCTTTTGAAAGACATCCCTAACTTTATATCCAAGATAGTTATCTATAACAGATGGAACCTGTGTCTTGAGAGCAGCAAGAGCTTCAGCAAAGAGATCTATTTTCTTAAGATCAGACATATCTTTTTCCAATTTAGAAACTCTTAGCTGAACAGCAGAGAGTGCATCAAATTCAGAAACAGCAATGGTGATGATTAGAGCATCGATTGTGATTGTTGGTGTAGGAATCAATGTTGTTTTTTGTTGAGGTATAGATGGTGTGGTGGAGACAGATGGAGCAGGTAGAGTTGTTACAGTAGTTATTGAAGGAGATTCTTATACTGGTGTAAGAACTGTGGGTTCAGAAATCACAGATACTAGTACACTAAGCATGGAGGGAGACTGGGTATGTGGAACTTCAGACTAGATCTTAACTTCCAACAATGAGTTAATCTCTGTATCTGTAGTATCCTTAACAGTACTAACTAAAGAAGAATCAGAAGAAAGTTTAAGGAATTTATCACCAAAACCTGAAGATACAGATAAGCTAGAGCTTTTTGGAGAGAGTTTGGTCTTCTTGGCATCACCCATTACTTCTGAAGTCTTTTCAGCATCTGCCTTTGTTGCATCAGTAACATCTTTATCACCTTTATCAAAATCTTCAACTTTAGCATTAATCATCTCTTCATCCTAATCTTTGCGCACACGAATCTTATACTTATAGATATCATCTTCATCAGACTCTGTTTCATCATCTTCATCATCAACATCTCCTTCCTTATCATCGTTCTCTTCATCATCAAGTTTGTCTTCTTCAGAGTATTTACTTTCTTATTCTGATCCCCATTCAAGAATAACATTTTCTTTAGTTATTTACTTTTTCTCATCAGGAACCCTTGGTTTAGTACCAATTCCTTCACTTGAGGTAGCAGAGACGACTGTGGACTCATCAGGAACCCCTGGTTTAGTACCATTTCCTTCACTTGAGCCTCCAGTACCTAGATGTCTCTTGCCTGTCTTCTTGCTTTCTTTAAGAGCTTGCACAATTTCTGCAGCCTCTTGTTCTTCTAGAGTAAGAGATGGAACACCCTTAAGCTTTTTGGGAAGATCAGAAGTCACTTTGCCTGATTTTCTTCTTTTAGTATGCTCTAGGACAGATTCTATCACAATCCTTGCATGAGTAGCATGGACTTGTCTGGCTGCTTCTGCTTCTTCAGCTTTAGATTGGCTGATAGACTTGCCTAACTCCGAAGCAGTGTTAGGATCATCAAAGATAATGTTGTCATCAGCAAATAATGTGACTTTCTTCTTGACTCTTCTCTTACTAGAAGTCTTTCTCTTAACTGATTTAGGTTCAGGTTTAGACTCTTTAGATACATCAACAGTTTCCTGAGAGTCATTAGCAGTCTTCTTTCTTTATGAACCTTTGCCTCTGCTCTTTTTAGGGGAATCTAACTAGTAGAGTACTTGATGAACATCTGATAGGATTCAGATTATTTGATTGCATCTGTCAGCATAGTCTCAGGAATGGAGCGTCCATATTCCTGATAATCTTCAACTATTCTGACAAACCTAATCTACATACAATACCATCATCTTTGATTGTATGATAGTTAGGGATGAGCACGGTACCATTTTGGTACCGTACCGGTACCGTTTTCAAGGTACCGTATTTATTCCCGACCAAAATATGTAGTCCCAATCCCGGAACCGATGGATATACGGGTACCGGTACCGGTTCCGGTACCGGGTTCGGGAAACCGGTACTATACCGATATGAGTACCGTTTACATGAATGAAAATGCAATTTGCTCCTGGTCTTATGGAAAATAAACAACCACATTCTCTTTGTTTGGTAAAGTGGTCAGACTGTTAGAGGACCACTACAAGCATTACCAAAGTTGCATATAAATTGTACTCAAAATTGCTATATTCTTTTGGGTTAATTGCTTGAAAATGCATCATACTTGCCACATTTTGTTATTGTGTGTATTGAACTTTATTTTTTCTTATAGTGTGTACTGAACTTTCATATTTCGACCTTTGTGTGTATTTTTGACCATTTTACCTTTACTTTTTTCAAAATTCGAAGGGTAACATGGTCATTTTACATGGCCAGAATAGTGACAAAATACACACAAAAGTCAAATTTTGAAAGTTCAATACACACGATAAGAAAGAAAAAAGTTTAATACACACAATAACAAAAAGTGTCAAGTATGATACATTTTCAAGCAATTATCCCTATTCTTTTTTGAACTTAAATTTGATGAATTTAAAAAAGCTGATAAAGTTGAACCACCACATGATTCAACACTTGGACTTCATCACTAACTTCAGTCCAACTTACTACATGAATCAAATCAATTTCCATCACAAAATCCAACTCAAATTTATAAAAAAGATTTGATTTTATAAAATGGATAATAAGCTTCTTTACAGAAATAAATGAAAAAGAAGTGAAAAAATCACAAACATCTGAAAATTTGAAAATCTTTTTCATGAACTTATAAGTTTTTATTTTTATACAATATAAGAAGATAAAAATGAAGTCAAATGACACAAACAACTGACATCTTTTATTACAGTACACATCAAAATTAAGCACAATGTCCAATCTTTTTACACAAATTTACCAAAAAGATATAACTTTCACACAAGAAACATTACCATATAATGCTTCATCAACCACTTAAAAACGTTAGTTTTGCATGGAAGGAATCTAGGAGTGCTTAGATCATGAGTTTAGTAAAAAAAATTAAGCCACTTTTTATTGCGGTACTAAAATCGGGAATTCCCGTTTTGGTACCGTACCGATTTTCGTGGTACCGAATTTTTTTCGAGCGATTTTTATGGTACCGGTACCGTACCGGATAGTGAGAACCGGTACCGGTACGAGTCGGTACCGGTACGGTTCCGGTACCGTACCATTTTTCCGGTACCCATGCTCATCCCTAATGATAGTGTTGATACTTGAGGTTTGAGAGAGAATTGTGTTGCTTAAGGAAGTGATTGATGATGACCTTGGTGAATCAGGGAAATGGCATGTTTTCATGTCTTGATCTCTTCTCCTTCCTGTGATCAATCTGGTAAGCAAGATCTTCCCAAATCAACTCAGGATAATCGACATTCTCTCTGTAGAACATGCCCACAATATGTCAATTATAGACTTACGTAGTTTGTCATTGCTTGTTGTTTTCCAAAGAGACACTTGTTGATTATTGCTGCCAAAGTTCTCCATGGCTGATGCATGTGATCCACAAACATGTTGGTGTGCTTGTATAGTGGACCTTTATAGCCAAGCTTAATGAGAAAAGCAAGGGTAGTATCATCATCTGGTACATCAGTAAAGTTTACACCTTCCACTCTTAGACATATATCAAGAATTGTCCTAAAGACATCAGCATTGACCACACACTTTTTGTTGGCTAAGAGGAATTCATAAGAATCCGCGCCTTGAACCTTCCTGATAGAATACCATAAGTGCTGCATAAAGATTTCTGGGACATCTACATATATGGTGAAAGCCTTGAAGCACTTAAAGTTTTTGATAAGATCAATAACCACTTGAAATGTCTCTTCCTTTTGTGGTACTGTGGTTTCCATTCTGACATTGGTAGAGCTAATCTTAACTCTCTTAGTGAATGGAACCCATTTTTCATCATGAGCAGTAATTTGTTATGTTTCAGGAGGATTCATGATTCTGCTTAAGAATTAACCAATACAATTTATATACACAACAGATATGTTTTACTAATTAGTTTGGTTATCTTTGAAGATATGATTGATCTATGATTAGGTTACATGCAAACGTGTCAGAATTACTACACTCTATGAACAAGTCAACTAAGGTCATTAGTCAAAGTCAACTGAAAAAGTCAACAAGTCATTTCCAATGGAGCTTAGGACACACATTCAATCAGAGAGCAAACAATACATAATACAAGTAGATATATTGTAAGATATGAAATATGACAAATTACACAAGAAATACACAAATTTAAAAAATTTAGGCAAAGTTTCTTTTCGTAAATATGTCATATTTCACTTGGAATATATACATGTACATGTTTCGCTTAAACATGTTTCGCTCAGACTAATTCAAACATATTTCGCTTAGATGAACCATGCATGTTTTGATTAGAACTGTCTGACAAGTTTCGCTTGGAATGAGGGAAACATGTTTCGCTTGAAATGAGTGAAACATGTTTCGCTTGGAGACATGTTTCGCTTCATTCAAGCCAAGACATATTTCGCTTCATTCAAAGCTACTTAACTCAAGTTTTACCAATTAAAAACCTGTAAGCACTTCTAACAATCATCACAAATACAGTCATAACATCACAGAAACAATAACCACAAGATTAAACAACATTTTGAGCATGCTAACCAAAATTCGAGCACACAAATGAGAGAAACACATGGAAAACATGCTAAAAACCATTTACAGGACATATTATAAACACAAGGGGGTCTATAAAAGTTTGCAAACACATTTCACGCCTTATGAGCAAACTTATTGCCATTCTTATTATTCTAACGCCCTAAATTTAAACTTTACCACATAAAGAGCATTTAAAAGGTACAAGCATGTTCTAATATCACAAGGACACTCATACAACACTATTTAACACACACCCACAACTATTTTGTAACGCCCCTAAAAATATGTCGCATCGGAAATATGTCCAGTGGCGTTACTTCATAATACAACAACACAAAATACAAGAGAACGACCTCTAAATGTGTCGTTTGAAAAGTAATCTCGTTGATTTTCTTGAAATTGATATAACATTTGTCCCATAATTGCAATACAATGAAAAGCTTGAAAGCAATACAACGAGATTTGATCATTTGTATGTAAGTAGAAATCCATGAATGAAATCTTGTCAATTTAGACTCCAATGCACATCAAATAAGCCAAGCATCTAATTCACCTGAGAAAAACATGCTTAAAAGTGTCAACATAAAGTTGGTGAGTTCATAGATTTTTATAAGTATAAGCATTGAAATCAAAAGATTTATAAAGTATGCATGACCATTTCAATTGTTATAATAGTTGCCAAAAAAATTGTACGTATGAAAGTTGGACCGCAATTATTCAAAGTATGCATGATAATTAAAACTATCACAAAATGTTTCAAGTATGTATTGCCCGATAAGTGATTACGATTACTCTAAGTTCATGAAACCGATGCACTATGTACCCATCGTAAGTGTCCCCTTCAAGAACACCCGGGCAGTAATGAAAACCATATTTACCCATCGCAGGTGTCCCCTCCAAGAACACCCGGGCAGTAATGAATATGTACCCCTCGCAGGTGTCCCCTCAAAGAACACCCGGGCAGTAATGAATATGTACCCCTTGCAGGTGTCCCCTACAAGAACACCCGGGCATTTACTTGTAGTTATCCGTTCAATCCGCTTAAGCTAATCTGTAATCATTTCAAAAGTAAAGTATGTATTTGTGACCAAAAATGAAGTCAAGTAATGTATCCCATAGCGAGCTATGTAAATGAGTGTGTAAACCAATTTGTAATCAACCATGTAAATGCATTTTCAAAAAAGCATGTTCTCACCCCAAAAATATATGTAAAACAAGTAAAACATATGGCTATAAACTCACCTCGACGATGAAGAATGATTGGTAGAAGTGCACATATTAAGCACAACACAAACGGAAACCGGAACGGCTCGACCAAGAAGTTGCGGTTTATCTTAACGGCTATGACCCACTAGCCTAGGATAGTGTATTTGGGTTTTTTGATAGATGATTAGATCAACTCGACACGTTGATAAAAGATTTAGATTTAAAGTTGTAATAGTTTGGTGGTTGGATAAATAAAATAAATCAAAAAGTAAACACAAGGTATGTAATATATTTCGTATACATTAAATATGAAAAATGAACAATTATATAATTCATATGGTGAATTATATAATAAAGGCAAACAACCAAAAGAATAAGTCACAGTATATAATATTTAACAAGTGTTTCATAAGAAATGTGCGAAAAATAATTGTAACAATATAATTTTACACGTGTTCGAAAATTGCTAACTAAATTAATAAAGAGTTCCTATAAAAAGTAAACATACGTTTTAAAGTTACGGGTTAGATAAATAACGTTTTCAAAGTTTTTAAAAAAGTTATTATTTTGTTTATTAGTCGTGAATTTAAAAATAATATTTTATAATTTAGTATTTCGTTTCTTCACCGGTGCATTGTATCATTAAAATTTTATAATCTCAAGACTATATCTCATAACTTTTATCGGTTTTCTAAAATAATAAAAGTTTAAGTAAAAATTACTAAGTATAGAAATTTATAAATTTTTTGACATGACCTATTCGTTTATACAACGTTTTTCATATTTATAGAAACTCAATGTTTACCCCTTAATCAATGTTGCAAAATACGCTTCATTATATATATATATATATATATATATAAGCAAACCAAACACGCCCTATGGGCTGCCAAACCCAAACACCCCTGTTTGGGGTTTTTATTAACCCAAACGCACCCTTATCACTGCTAAAACAGCCAACCAAACGCCCCTAGTGGACCATTCAAACAGCAGAAACAAACACCCTTTCGGGCTGTCAAAACGCAGTAACCAAACACCCTTTTCGGCCTGGTTATACGCAGAAACAAACACACCCTTGTGTGTCGTTAAATGCAGATCCAAACGCACCCTAAAGATTATAAAACATAAAGACGAAAATAATATTTAACCATTAATCACCAATTAATCTGGTTTTATATATAAAAATCTTAATAATTTTATTAATTGATTTATATAAACCAAACGCAACCTATGTTGTTAAACCCAGATCCAAACACCCCTTATGACTGTTGACCACAATTCCAAACGCACCCAAGGCTGTGAAACCAAAACCAAACGCATCCTTAATGTTTTAAAAACCCAAAAGCACCCTTTTGGTTATTCTGTTAAACCAAACACAGTCTAGTGAATCTCATAAACCAAACGCACCCTTTCGGTGCTACCACAAAACCCGACATACCCTGTTGGTGAGTTTTTATCAAAACCCAACGCACCCTTGGTGCTCTGCCAAACCCAACGCACCCTGGTG
The DNA here is from genome assembly GCA_026074375.1 of Tanacetum coccineum. NCBI lineage: Eukaryota > Viridiplantae > Streptophyta > Magnoliopsida > Asterales > Asteraceae > Tanacetum > Tanacetum coccineum. The sequence goes on from BQNB010167888.1 coordinate 7,643, forward strand.
GTGTTTCTTGTTAAACCTAACGCACCATGGTAGGTTTTTATCAACAACCAAACGAACCCTAGTGGTGACTGAAAACAAACCAAACGCACCCTTATCGGTGGTTGGGCCGTGGAGTGGCAACCGGGGTGGTGGAGATCACAGTGGTAACGAGATGATGATGGTGGTGTAGATGGTGTGGTGGATGTGGTGCGGCTATGCGTCGGCAGTGGTGGTGGCCTACGAAGATGAAGGTGGCGATGGTGTCGGTGGAGATGACGTGGTGATGTTGTTGGTGATGATGGCAGCGGCTGTTGGTGGCAACCCTGGTGGCGATGGTTGTTGGTGTTTTCGGTGATGATGGTGGAGTGGTGAGGATGTTGCTGTAGTGATGGTGATGTCTAGTGGGGTGGGGATGGATCGGTGGTAGTGATGAAGATGGTTGTGGTGAGGTGGCCGGAATCCGACCGGAGGTCTCCGGAGCGGCGCCGAAAATTGAAAGAGAGGAGGAGGAGGCTAGGTTTGTCAAAAATGAGTATAACCCTAATACCAAATCTATATATACTCAAAAAGTTTCAAAAAATATGCAAAGTTTAATATAGATGAGGGTTAATTGTTGTAAGTATTACCACAGGGACCAATAGTGTAATTTTTGTATAAAATTGGTTCATGACCCGTTTAAGATAGTTAACGGATGATTCAAAACGCGAAAGTTTTGCCATTGTTTTTCAAATAATTTTTTCCTACGAAAATGAGTATTTACATGACTATTATTTCATAACTGTTTTATAACATTTATTTAAAATGTTTATCATTTATTTATGTATCGCTGATAAACTTTGTCCGAAAAATAAAACTTTAACTTGAACATCCGCGTTTGAATAAACGCTTTTGATTAACATGTTAATTAATTTATTAAATATTTTTATTTAGTAAAAGTGATAATTTAATATAATTTAATTATTTCCGGGTCGGTACGCGTTGTGTTTGGTGTTCAAAATTTTGCGAGGGTATTTCAGTCATTTTCTGCTTGTTTTCGGGTCTCAGGCAAAACTAAAAAGTTGTCCGGAATATCGTTTTACATCAAATTGCTTTAGAGTCCGGGTCGTGAAAACGTGATTTGGCGGGTCATTTTTGATAAGTCAACTTAGTAATAACATATATTTTCTCGTTTTCAAGTCAAATAAGTGAAGATAAATTTGCACATGAGAGATATGTAATAATAAATATGATTTATTATTTAAATATGTTCTAAAAATTCCCGGTTATGCGGTAATCGTTTTTATGTGACAATAAAAGATCAAAAGTCAAAAAGTCAAGTCGGACCCGAAAAGTCAAAGGGTAAAATAGTCATTTAAACTTTCGAAAATTGCCGGTTGTTACAGTACCTACCCCTTAAAGGAATCCCGTCCCGGGATTCGATTCATGTTATCCTACTGTGTGACCAAGAAAAGATTTAAGATTTAATAAACCAGTTTTGAACATGGCATTGATAATCTTATTCAGCAAAATTTGATGTTTTGACACTTCTCAATATACCAAAAAATTTGGCTAAGTTTGGACAGGATATTTAATCCATCAAAATAGGTATCTCAAATATATATTATTACAAGTCTTATGACTGATATAAACGCATTATAAAAAAATCTCATAATAGTGAAAACATCGAAGGGAAAAGTGTAGTCGCGTGAGTATGTCTGTATAAAGTTTTAACTGTTTACGGGCAATGTTTAGTTTCTGCTATCTGTAATATTTGATGATTAATATCGGACGAGGCTAATGGATGTAAGTATTCAACTTACTTGGCAGTACTAGGATGTATCGCGACCTAAGTCTTCGTACTAATGGCCCGAAAGGAATAGTAGATATTTCGTTGATAGGTGTTTATCTGGTTTAAGGGGGGTTGCATTACCTATTGGATAAAGTTGTACAAGCTGGGACCGCTTTGGGACCCAACAACAACAACCATAACGACAATAACAACAAAAAAATGGTGATGGGATGCAGAGAGTGAGGACATTTCAAGAAACAATATCCCAGAATAAAGTTTAACAAATGGGAGGAGCTCACGGGAGAGCTTATGTGATAGGTGACGGAATATTGTACCAAGTCGTTAGTTCGATGAAGAATCAAATCAATTAGCTCAAGTGTGCACAAGTCGGTTAGCTCCACAAACAGTTAATGATCGTAAAGATTTGTAACAACAAAAGTAATAACTTAAGAATGAGATAAGGTAGTTCTAAGTGAGGTCTTAAGATTCTTCTGAGTGGTAAGACACAGTTGTGTCTCTGGACCTTTTTAACGGATTTCGATGATTGTCGAGTTCGAGTTCATACTCGTGTCATATTGGATACCATTAAGCCCACTCATTTATAATTTATTATTTGCATAAAGAAGCGTCTCAATTTATATAAATAATGAATTGATAAACTTATGGTTCGGTGATTTACAATTTCTTTACTTAAATGAAGAGGCGTCCTAATCCTTTCAAATAAAGAGATTATAAATCAGTCTACTTAATAATTTCCGATGCAATACGCGTACTTACATAACCTTTAAGGTGGTGAATGACATATCGATGCAAGTGCTCCAATGAGTATGAGACGACTGTTTAAAACTTGTTTTCGAAGACGGGGATTAAAACAATCAGGGGAAATCGACATAGAGTTTAAGATAGTTAATGAGTACTCGGTTAAAGTAAACAAGATAAAGGTAACGAGTCAACATAGCGATTATCATATCAATCCTCCTATTACAAGTCCCGCCCATACAAGACTTGTAATACTTAGATTCATACATAATTCCATGTAAACAAAATTATGACGGCTTTTGTTTAATACGATATTGTATAAAGTAATGAAGAAAAATATATTCTTAGAGACCATTTTTTAACTTACAATGTCTGAGAACGAAATGAGACCATTGTGCAACTCACAATATCTAAAAAGTAAAATGAGACCATTGTGCAACTCACAATGTCTTAAGAAATGTTCTGGTATTTAAATAAAAACTCTTATGTAAATAAACGTACGATATACACAAAGGGATGTAAGCATATATATTATATATATATGTATGTCATGTAAGCACTTAATGTAACAAGTAATGTAAGTGGGTAAGCAAGTAGTGTGTATGCACTTTGAAAATGTTTGATGTGATGCAATGTTTGTGAAAACGGTTATAGTCTAGGTAACATATGCAACCTAGTTCTCTATAAATAATGCTCTGATACCAATCTGTAACAACCCCAAAAATGTGTCGCAGCGAAAATATGTCCGGGTGCGTTACTTTATAATACAATAGCATAAGATACAAGAGAACGACCTCTAAATGTGTCATTTAAAAGTAATCTTGTTGATTTTCTTGAAATTGATATAACATTTGTCCCATAATTGCATCACAATGAAAAGCTTGAAAGCAACACAACAAGATTTAATCATTTGTATGTAAGTAGAAACCCATGAATGATATCTTGTCAATTTAGACTCCAATGCACATCAAATAAGCCAATCATCTAATTCACCTGAGAAAAACATGCTTAAAAGTGTCAACATAAAGTTGGTGAGTTCATAGATTTTTGTAAGTATAAACGTTGAAATCAAAAGATTTATAAAGTATGCATAGACCATTTCAATCCTTATAATAGTTGCCAAAAAAATGTACGTAAGAAAGATGACCCGCAATTATTCCATAGTATGCATGATAATCAAAAGCATCACGAAATGTTTCAAGTGTATATTGCCCAATGAGTGATTACGATTACTCTAAGTTCATGAAACCAATGCACTATGTACCCATCGTAGGTGTCCCCTCCAAGAACACCCGGGCAGTAATGAAAACCTTATGTACCCATCGCAGGTGTCTCCTCCATGAACACTCGGGCAGTAATGAATATGTACCCCTCGCAGGTGTCCCCTCCAAGAACACCCGGGCAATAATGAATATGTACCCCTCGCAGGTGTCCCCTCCAAGAACACCCGGGCATTTACTTGTAGTTATCCGTTCAATCCGCTTAAGCTAATCCGTAATCATTTCAAAAGTAAAGTATGTATTTGTGACCAAAAATGAAGTCAAGTAATGTATCTCATAGCGAGCTATGTAAATGAGTGTGTAAACCAATTTGTAATCAACCATGTAAATGCATTTGCAAACAAGCATGTTCTCACCCCAAAAATATATGTAAAACAAGTAAAACATGGGGCTATAAACTCACCTCGATGTTGTAGAACGATTGGCAGAAATGCACATATTAAGCACAGCACAAACGAAAAACCGGAATGGCTCGACCAAGAAGTTGCAGTTTATCTTAACGACTATGACCCACTAGCCTAGAATAATGTATTTGGTTTTTCCAATGGATGGTTACATCAACGCGACACGTTGATAAAAGATTTAGATTCCAAGTTGTAATAGTTTGGTGGTTGGTTAAATAAAATAAATCAAAAGGTAAACGCAAAGTGAATTATATAACAAAGACAAACAATCCAAAGATTAATATGAAGTATATAATACTTTGCAAGTATTATATAAGAAGTGTGAGTAAATAATTAAACCAAATAGTTTGACACGTTTTCGGAAATCACCACTTAATTAAATAAAAAGTTCTTGCATAGATGTAAACGTACGTTTTAAGGTTACAAATTATGTTAAACGATGTTTGTAAAGCTTTTACAACAGTTATGATGTTATCTTCTAGTTGACAATTATAAAATATAAAATAATATTTTATAAATTTGTATTCCGTTTTCTTGACGGGTTGTAGCTAAAATAGTTGTCTCATTTGTAAAAGTATAGTTCTCGTTTGTTTATCTGGTTATTGTATAATTATAAATTAAACAATCTTAAGACTATATAACTTCGTCTTTTATCGGTTTTTCTAAGATAATAGAAATTATAATGAAATTTATTAAGTATAGTAGTTTATAGATTTTTCGGCATGATCTATTCGTTTATAAGACGTTCCCATATTTATAAAACTTCAATGTTTTTCCTCTTAATAAATCAATCAATATTGCAAACACCCGCATGTTTAAATACATATATATATCTAAACGAGATCGAATAAGAAACAAAATAATAAGTAGCACATTTATTTAACCATTTTAACCACCACTTAATCTGATATAATATTTTACCAAACTTATCATATTTATATTAGTCGATTTATATTAACCCAAACACACCCTTATTGGTTTTTATGCTAATCCAAACGCACCCCTTACAGTTTTCTGTTAAGCCAAACGCACCCCTTACGGTTTTCTGTTAAGCCAAACGCACCCTATGTGGTGCTGCTGCTAAACCAAACGCACCCTTGTGGTGCTTATGTTAAACCAAACACACCCCTTATTGTGTTTCTGCTACACCAAACGCACCCTAAAGCTGTTAACAGCAACCAAACGCACCCTAAAGCTGTTAACAGCAACCAAACGCACCCTAAAGCTGTTAAGAATAACCAAACACACCCTATGTTGTGAATATGTTAAACCGAACGCATCCTATAGGTCTTAAATACCCAAAGACACCATATGCCGTGTAAAACCGAACGCACCCTACGCTGTGCCAAAACCAAACGCACCTGTTGGTGCTTTTATCAAAACCAACGCACCCTTTTGGTGGTGTCTCTGCCAAACGCACCTTTTTTTTGGGTGGTTGTACAGTGGTGGTGGCTGATGATGATGTTGGGGGGATGACGATGGTGAGGTGGTGCGTGGCGTGGTGGATATGGAGTAGGGATGGTGTGGTGGCAGCGGGGGTGGTGCTTGGTGGAGGTGGTGACGGGGTGATGGGAGTGATGGTGATGTGTAGCGGTGGTGTAGATGGCGGCCGACGGTGGCTGTGATAGCGGCAACGATGGGGGTCGCGACGGTGATGATGAAGTGGATCGGTTGGTGGCGATGATCGTGGAGAGTAGAGAAGAGGCGGCTGGTGGGTGGCCGGAATATGGCCGGAGTTGGCCGGAGGTGGTGACTGGTCACCGAAAACGGAGCCGGATATTTATGTGTGTGTGGCTAGGGTTATTAATGAATGGGAAACCCTAGTTGTTATGTATTTATAGTCAAAAGTTTTAAGAAAAAGTAGCAAGTGTCAAATAGATTAGGGGGTGATGGTGTAAATTCTTATTGTAACTTTTGTAAAATAATGGTTCGGGACTCGTTTGGGCTAGTTAACGGGTGGTTCAAAACACGAAAATTGCGCCATTGATTTCCAAATAGTTTTTCTTACGAAAATGAGTATTTACATGACTATTATTTGTTAGCCCCAATTTTATTGAGTCAATAAAGGAAGCTCGTTCCCGTGTTTAAGACCTCACTTCGGGAGAGATTGTTAGC
>BQNB010167889.1:0-13947 GCA_026074375.1 Tanacetum coccineum
TTCGCTTGCATTATGTTGTTGATGTTGTATTTTAAATTTCCTTGGAAGGCTTGCATTGTGTTGTATTTTCCTTTCCAATATATTTCGTTTCTGATGTATTAGGGTTTTTCTATTAAATAAAAGTTGAAGTTTATTTTGTTTATAGCGTACAAAACCATGAAAAACAAAAAAAAAACCGGTCAAAACTGGTTTGGGTGGTTAACCGGTTCCAAACCGGTGGGACCGGTTCGACAAAAACCGCACCCCAAACCGGTTTCAAACCGGTTCCGGTTTTTCCCAAACTGGTTTCGACTGGTTCGTTGACCGAAACAGGTTCCTGTTTGACTGAAACCAAACCGAACTGGTTAATCGGTTTGCGCACGTCTAGTCTCCACCTAGGAGGAAGAAAACTCTTTTTGAGAGTTCCTTTTGCCCCAATCTCCCCACTGTAACCTATTGTTGCAAACTGTGGTCTTACTATTGTTATGGAGGGTAGTGAGACATACATACTTGAGTGAGGTAGGTATTATGCCCTAAGAGCATTTCTAAAGGTTGTAATACCTATGTCTCATCTAACTCCACTTGTGGGAGTGGATACCCAAACCTTAGAGCCTTCTAAGGTCTTTGCTGTATACCAAAATTCACTCAAGTACTCTTTGTATTGAGTTGGGGCTCTTGTAAATGCTTCATTTAGACAACATTTAGAAATGAAGTCTGACACATCCTTAAAGTATTATTGGTTAGGATGTAAGGGATATAGGAGTGCAACTTCATTATTGGTGGTGAAAGTGATCTCATCAAATGTGAAATCAACTTGACTTTCAGGTAGAAAAGGATTTGGGCTTTCAGGTTTGTTAAGAGTAACAGGTTCTTCTTTGGGAGTAATTTTAGGTGATGAGGGGTTTTGTGAGGATGATTCTACCATTGTGGATAGTTAGGTTTTTGAAGTTTTGATTTGGTTTAAGGTATGTGTTTGGTTAGGTCTGGATAAATTTATGAGAATGAGTTGTTGATGGGTTTGTTGTGATTTATATGATTGATGAAATTACAAATTTTTCTTTGAGAAATTGTAATATTCTTTTGAGGTTATAAAGTTATGGGAATGTTTAGGGTTTGTTTTCAACGTGTGCTAAACTTTGTATTTAATGAAAGTTAGCATAGCATGCTTCTGACACCTAAAACAGTAAACAATCGTCTATTCAACTACAAAAGTAGGTAAGAGAAAGATGATGAGGTCATTCTAACGTTTAGACATCCTCTTTTAATATATTTTAATTAAACAACTTCTTTAGAAAGGAAATTATTTTGATAAAATAATATTATTTTTGAAAATCACATTTGTTTTAAAACTGACCTTGAGATTGATGTTTGAAAAGGCTGAGCTAGGTTCAGGTTTGATGTTATGTTATGCTAAAATGATTATTGTAACCTTCATCATCATCAATCTTTCAACGAAGGCGACAAAGCCACAAATGCTCATGCAAATCCATAAATGAGACATATGTGACTGTTCAGTTACTTCACTCAAGAGATAGCTGAAGATTTAGATAAAATTATTTTTCTAAACTAAACTGAAGAGAATAAACCAGTTTTGTTCAGTTCTTGGCTTCACCAATGTCTATGCTCCAGTGAAGGCGACAAAACTACACATGCTCTTACAAATTCATGAATGAAACATATGTGATTGCCCAGTTACTTTACTTAAGCAAGCTAAAGGTTGTATGCGAAAATTGAACTGACATTTAACATGAAAACTTGCTCAGCTTAGGATGAAATCGCTAAATCTTTAGTTTTCTTTAAACAGTACTGAAGCTTCAGGTTTTGAATCAATGTTTAGCATACCTAGTTCAACAATCAATCTTTTGAAAGTTGGCTCATCTAAAGGCTTGCTAAAGATATCAGCAAGTTGATATTGAGTGGGAATGAAATGTAATTCAATGTCCCCTTTGAGAATATGATCTCTGATAAAGTGATATCTGATATCAATGTGCTTTGTTCTTGAGTGCAGAAATGGATTGTTTAAGATTGCAATAGCACTGGTGTTATCACAAAATATGGGTACCTTTTCATATATGATGTCATATTCAGTGAGTTGACTTTTCATCCATAGAATGTTAGTACAACATCCAGCAGCAACTACATATTCAGCTTTAGCTGATGACATAGCTACAGATTATTGCTTTTTAGCACTCCAGCACATAAGTTTGCCTACTAGCAACTGACAAGCACATGAGGTGATTTTCTTGTCCATGTTACATCTAGCATAGCTAGAGTCTAGTATCCTTTTAGGTTAAAACTTAAACATTTTGGATACCATAGACCAAGACTAGGAGTACCTTTTAGGTACCTGAAAATTCTCTTAACAATAATAAGGTGGGATTCCTTAGGATTTGCTTGATATCTTGCACAAAGACAAGTTGAGAATTGAATGTCAGGTCTGCTTGCAGTTAGATACATTAGTGATCCAATCATACCTCTAGACTGAGTCTTATTTACAGCTTTGCCACTGAGATCGGGTCCTAAGTTGTTAGGGGGGGTACCATTAGAGTTTTCACTGATAAACCATTTATGTCATACTTTTTCAGCAGATCCTTGTTTTCTTAGTTGGTTGAAATGCCTCTTTCAGATTGTTTAATCTGAAATCCAAGGAAGTAGGTGAGGATACCCATCATGCTCATTTCATATCTTTGAGTCATCAGTTTAGCAAACTGTTTGCATAATTTTGTGCTAGTAGACCCAAAAGATAATATCATCAACATAGATTTAAACCAGAATCACATCAGTTTGAGTTTTGTAGACAAACAAAGTATTTTCTATCTTACCTCTTACAAACTTGTGTTTAGTGAAAAAAGGTTGAGAGAGTTTCATACCATACTCTTGGAGCTTGTTTAAGTCCATAAAGGGCTTTGTCCAGTTTGCAAACATGGTTAGGGAACTCATTGCTCTCAAAACTTGGAGGTTGTTTGACATAAACTTCTTCTTTTAGTTTACCATTGAGGAATGCACTTTTGACATCCATTTGATAAACTATGAAGTTCATGTATGTGGTAAAGGCAAGAAAGATTCTAATTTCTTCAAGCCTTGCAACTAAAGAAAAGATCTCATCATAATCTATGATGTCTTGCTGATTGTAGCCTTAAGCCACAAGTCTTGCCTTGTTTTTTATGAAAGTTCCAGTTTCATCTCTTTTATTTCTAAAAACCCATTTTGAGACGATTATGGTTTTACCATAAGGTGCAGGAACTAATGTCCAGACTTTGTTTTTGGGAAATTGGTTTAGTTCATCTTGTATGGCATCAACCCATCCAGGATGCTTTAGTGCTTTAGAAACCTTTTTAGGTTCTTCTTCATAGAGAAAATCTACAAAGAGACATTCATGAACTGAAGCAACACTAAGTTGTTTGGCCATGGCTCTTGTGAGCATTCCAGCCCCTGGATTACCAATGATATTGACCAACTTAATGTGTGTTTCCTGAGACCATCTATCTTGAGGAGCTGGAGTGACCATTGATGGAATGGGTAAGGGTGGAGTTGGGATTGGAATTGTATTTTGTACTAAAGTACCCTCTATACTTAGAGAGGATAAGTGTTCAGAGATCTGAATGTCTTTACTATTTAGGAGATTATCAATGATTTGTTCATCATTGGTGTGATTGGAATGTTCAGAATGATCATCATTTAAGATTTCATCATTTTGAACAGATTGATCATTTTAATCATTGTGATCAATTTGACCATTTTGGTCAGATGAAACTTCAGTTTCAAGAACAACTGGTTCAGGATATTCATAGGGTTCTATGAAGGACATATCATTGTTGTTTGTTTGATACCTTTAAGAAGGTTCATAAGGATGAAGATATTCATCAGGTGGATATCTTTCTGTTTCAGCAATGTTGATGTTGTCAACTGAAGGTTTTAAGAATTTGATAGCATCAGGGCTTTCATCAAATCTGATGTGATAGGTTTCTTTAGTTTGTTGTCTTCTAGTGTTGAAGAGTCTGAAAGCCTTGGAAACAAGTGAGTATCCAAGAAGATAACCATCATCAGCTTTTTCATCAAAATTTCCCAAGTGATCTTTATGATTATGGATGTAAACTGGACATCCAATGAAATGAAGAAAATTGATGTTTGGGATTCTCTTACAAAAAATTTCATAAGGAGTTTTGAGATGTCTTTTCACAATGGTGGATATGTTTTGAGTGTAGCATGCAGTGGCTATAGCTTCAGTCTAATATTGTTTAGAAAAGACAGATCCTGAAAGCATTGTTCTTGCAGCTTCTGTGAGGGTTCTATTTTTTCTCTCATCAACACCATTTTGTTTAGGTGTGTAGGGAGAAGAGAAATTTTAAGAAATCCCTTTTTCATCACATAAGTTTACAAGAATGCTATTTCCGAATTCAGTACCATTGTCAGTTCTGAGTTGTTTGACTTTGATGTCATTTTGATTTTCAACTCTTTTGATGAAGGACATAATGGTTTTAGGTGCTTGACTTTTCTTCTTCAAGAAGTATACCCAGGTGTACCTTGAGTACTCATCAATAATGACAAGGGTGTACTTTTCATGGTTAATAGACCTAGGAGTTACAAGTACAAATAAGTCCATGTGAAGAAGATGAAGACATTTCTTGATAGAAGATGTTTGTTTTGTTTTGAAACTGGCTTTATGATGTTTTCCCTTTTCACATGATGAACATGGTTTATCCTTTGAGTAGACAAGTGTGGGAAGACCAATAACAAGAATTTGTTTTGCCATTTTGTTGATTGTTTTGAAGTTTAGATAAGCAAGTCTTTTATGCTAAAGCCAATTGAGATTTTCAAAAGCTTTAGAAAAGAAGCACGATTCTCGAGCAGAAGATGTCATGTCAAGAACATATACATCTCTTACGCTTGAAGTAACCATTACAACTTCTTTGTTGGAGTTGAAGATTGTTCCTCTTTTCTCATCAAACTAAACATTATACTTAGCATCACAGAGTTGACTGATGCTAATTAGATTGTACTTAAGACCATTTACAAATGCTACTTTTGTGAAAATTATACCATTACATTTGATAAAGACATAACCTTTAGTTGTGCATGTAGAGTCGTCTCCAAATACTATGTTAGGTCCTGACTATTCTACGTATTTGTGCAGGTAACTCTTGACACCAGTCATATGCCTTGAGCATCCACTGTCCAGGTACCAGATGGGTTTCCTAATGTCACACTACACAAATACGTTCAGAGTGGTTAGTTTTGCTTAAAAACCCACCTTCTAGTGGGAGTCTTTGATCTGTTAGCATTTGATGATTCAACTCTAGTTGATTCTAGAGCCTCGGCCTTTTTGGCTTGAAGTGCTTCACCTCTTTTAAACCATTCAGTTGTGGTATGAGTTAAGCTACCACAAACTTCACATCTTTTAAATGTATGTTGAGGATTTCTTGGATTGATCTCTCTTTCTAGAGAGATAATCCTATTATGACAATTTATGTCATGGTCATAACTTCTACATAATCCACATATGGGATAGTATAAACATTCATTGGATAAATGATCTATACGACCACAATGTGTGCAAGGTGGAAAGAAGCGTTTTAATGGTCTTATGATTTTAGATCTTGAAGAAGCTCTACCCAGACTTTTGAGATGCTGAGATATGTTCATGGTGGAAATGTACTCAGCATGATCACAAGTTCTGTGATCATTTCTCACACCTTTTACAAAACAGAACTTTATAACAATTTTAAAGAGATGATTGTTTAAACCACATAAATCACAACTCTTTTTAAATTATGTTTTGTATTTGTTTTGAAGTGCATTTTGTGGAACCTGTTGTGGTTGATTACTTCTAGAGTAAGATGATTGATTCTTGCTAAATTGTAATTTTAGATTGTTAAGTTCTTTCATTACAATAGCTAAAGGAGGATCATCTTCAATTTTCACACTCTTTAGTTTGCCAGCAGGAGCTGAGTGAACTTTTGAAGCTGAAGAGCTTTTGTTACCCTTAGCAGGAGCTGAGGATGGTTCATTTATTATGACACCTTTTAAAGCTTCAGCTTTGAATGTGGATTTTGACCTCAAAATTGATTTGATAGTCTTTGGTCCAGAAATAGGTTCAACACCATCCAACTTCTTCAGTGGAGGAAGAGGGGTGCTACAGACTAAAGATTCATCTGCTGAATCATAATCAGTCACTGAAGAGTCAGTGACAGCAACTAAAGGATCAGTTGTGTTTCTTTGTGACTCAGCTGGGAGTATCCTACCAGTATCATGATTTGGTAGAATAAAACCTTCAGCTTCAGACAACCAGGGTCTTTCAACACTAGGTATGGTCACATTTGTGTCATCAGCTGAAGATTTTACAAAGACTAGGTCTTTTTGTCCTAAACTGGAAGGATCTTTAGTGAGTTGATCAACTCCCAGAATTCTCTTCTTTTGAGAGGGTATTTGTTTACTGATACACTAATTTACTTTGTTAGAACTATTAAGCCAAGTTTCAGTGATTGCTTTTAGCTCTTTCAGTTTAGTTCTTAAGTTTTTATTCTCTTTGAGAATTTTAGTGTTTACGTGCTGTATGGTAAGAAAATCAAGTTTTGCTTGTTTTAATACTAAAAGTTGTTCTTTGCATGCATAACAAGATCTTTATGTTTTGACAAAAGATTATCTCCTTGTTCTTCAAGATAATTTAGATCTATACACAAATAATCTAGACAGGTTTTTCTATCATCATTATCTTCCATTTTAAGAAGAGTGTGTACCTTTCTCATTGAGATCTTTAACCATTCACCATTTCTGGCACCTTCTTTGCTAACAACATCATTATCTTCAGGAAGAGCCATGAGCACTTTAACCTCTACCATCTCATTGTCATTTGATGACACTTCTTCTTCATCCCATTCATAGGCTTCAGCGATAAAACCTTTGTTCTTTACCGTTGAGGCTTTAGAAGCTGAAGCACTTGAGCTTAGAAGTGCCATTTTAGCCTTGACTTTGTTGTATTTGGCTTCAATGTCCTTGGTAGGCCTTAGTTCTGGTTTGTGATGAGAGGAACTGAGAGATTTTGATTGAAAGGGTGATTGATATGATGGAACTGAAGTCTTTGATCAACAGTCTCTTGCAAAATGACCCTTCTTGCCACATTTGTGGCATTCAGTTTGGTCAGTTACTTTTGCACTACTGAACCTTTAAGTACCCTTTTTGAAGAATCTTTTAGACTTGACCAAAAGAGCTCTTGCTTGATATTCTTCTTCTAGGTCATTTAGGTACTCATGACTGCTTCTTGTATCCTCTTCATCATCAGGACTATCTTGAAAGTCCTGGACAATAGAGGTAGAGAAGAAAGCAGTTGACAAAGGTGTTGCAGAGACAAGAGATTTGTTCTTTTTAGTCTCATAAATACTGTCTATTAGGTTTTCTTTATATTTGAGTTTACCAAATAGAGAAGCAAGCTCAGAATCTTTAAGCCACTTCTTTGGTAACCCGTTTATAAAACCAGTATTTATTTTAAGCTTTGAAAGATTAATGTCATCATTTACTAACTCATTCATCAAAGCTTTGTATCTGGTGAAAGTTTGTGTTAGAGATTCACCTTCTTTGAATTTGAAGGTGTTATAGCACAACTTCAGGTCCATGACCCTACTTTCTTTCACATCAGAGGGGCCCCCGTGATATAGTATCATGTCATCCCATGTTGATTTAGCAGTTAATCAATTTATGACAGAATTCATTTGGTCATATGGAAGGACGGACATGATGAGACTTTTGAGACCCTGATCTAAGTTAGTAGCCTTTCTCTCATCTACAGTCCATTGTCTATCTGGCTTCCTTTGACCAGCTACCATAGAAATAAAAGGACCGTTTTGATGATATTTTCAAATTGAGGTTCAATACCAATGATATGACACATGAACCTCTTTTTCCAATTGGTGAAATTTTCCACCTTTAGTACAGGAGCGGCGTTTAACTGGCTACCCTTGTATTCAAGAGTCTGTGGTACTTCTACTGCTCCATTTAATATGGATCTTGATTTTAAAAATCTTTGAGCCTTTATATATCCTTTTTCAAGGTATTTTATAAATCAGAAGGCTCTCATACCACTTGTTGGTCCCTTGGAATATGATATAAGGTTTATCAAGTTAAACTAATCAGATCCCATGGTAACAAAGTGAGTTTTAAAAAAATATATATGAACAATATAAAGAACAAGTTTAAAACACACAGAAGTACTTTTCAACGTATAGACTTTTATTTGAATCAAATAAAGAATCTATGACACACCTTGCTTGCGGAATAACAAGGTGGTTGAATGAAAATTGGGGTGTTATCTCCTTCAAACTTATTCTCTAACCAAAGTTATGAGAAATAAGAAAACAAACTTGTTATGACTAAACTAAAGCTTCAGCTTTCAGTAGTACGAGTCAGTTTGTTTGAGAGATAAATAACCTCTTCAATGTGTATCACATTAATTGGAAGATATGACATTTACTCTGGGAATCCCTTTCCTTTTATAGGCAAAGAGATTAGGGTTTACAAGTTAACCTAATACACGTGTCAAGCATTAAATGGGTGGTTGAGCTACCATTTAATATACACATACTTTATAGTACCAGGTACAGTCCTTTAAGGAAAGTTGATGTACTTCTATACCAACTCTAGAAGTAACATTTCCCAAGGAGATTGCTTTATTCCTTTTGACATAAAGCAATCCTTTTCCCGCCTTGTAAACCTTCTAGAAGTGAAACAACACGTTTTAGCTTCTGTTAAGAAGATAGACAACGTTCAGCTTGGAATTGTCAACCAAGCTAAAGTGAAGCTCTTTCCAAGAGTTCTTCTTCAGTTTCTGTACCGTTGCATACACTAAAGTGAAGATACTTCCTAATCTTCTAAGGACCTGAAGAGCTGACGTTGAAGAAGCTTCAGCGACTCAAGCTAAAAGACTTCAGCTTGAGAAACACTTAGGGGATTTTATGTTTAAAACACACACAACTATGTAACTAGGACATTATTAGTCCCTACGTATCACTCTATAAATGAACTAATGTAATTCCGGATATGTCACCATATTTTAAGGCTAACATGTTCAACTCCCATAATTCTCTTCTTTTAAGAGGGGATTTGTTCACTGATACACTGATTTAGTTTATTAGAACTGTTAAGCCATGTTTCAGTGATTGCTATTAGCTCTTTCAGTTCTATTCTTAAGTTTTTATTCTCTTAGAGAATCTTATTATTTACATGTTGGATGGTAAGAAAATCAAGTTTTGCTTGCTTTAATACTAAAAGCTGTTCTTTACATGTATTCAGTTCATGAATAAGATCTCTATGTTTTGACAAAAAGGTATTTTTTGTTCCTCAACATAATCTAGATCAATACATAAATAATCTGGATAGGTTTTTCTATCATCATTATCTTCCATTTCAAGAAGAGTGTGTACCTTTCTTATGGAGATCTTCACCCATTCACCATTTTGGCCCCTTCTTTGCTGATGGCATCATTATCTTCAGCTTGTGCCATCTGTACTTTAACCTCTACCATCTCATTGTCATTTGATGACACTTCTTCTTCATCCCATTCATAGGCCCTAATAATTTGAATAGTAATAAACAAGGTGGAGGTTCTTGTTTGGTCTGTGAGAATTGTGGTTTTAATGGTCATACTATTGATAGATCTTTTAAAATCATTCGATATCCTGCTGATTTTGGAAAAAAGAAATCTGGGAAAAATTCTAAAGGAAAAAATGTTTCTAATAATGTTGTTGGATCTAGGTCATCTACTGGTTTTACTGATGAACAAATGGTTACTCTCATCTATCTCATCAAAGATAATAAAAATGAAAAGAATGTGTAGGCCAATATGGTAGGTACTGTTAATAAAAATACTATATTTTTCATAAAAACTTTAAAAAGTTTTTTTGTTCAAATACAAATTTTAAACCAAAACTAGTTTGTAATGAGAAAATTTTTGATTCTTGTGCAAACCAACATATGACATTCACTGATAAGGAATTAGATAATATTCTTGATATCTCCTATCTTAAAATAAAGGTGGGTCATCCTAATAGGATAGAGGCCTTTATTTTAAAAAATCCGGTAAATTTCAATATCCTAATGACTAATATGTAATAATGTTATGGTTATACCTGAATATTATGTTACTTATTTCTATTCATAAGTTGGCCAAAGAAAATAAGATTATAGTTGCTTTTGATGAGAGTAGATGTTATTTTTTGGAATTAAGATTTGAATGAGAATAATTTGAGGACTGTTAACCAATCGTAATGGTTTATATTACTAAAATGGATCAAGGTATTAATAATATCCTAGTGTTCCTGATTTATCAGTGTTATTTGTCTCAGCATAGATTGGCGACCAGCAGCTTGTGTCATGTGTCCTTTCAGAGACCACAGGTGTCAAATTTGTTGAGCGGAGGGGCGGGGGGAGGATTCTTACAAATTGATAATACTGTATAAAAACGTTATAGTGAAACTTGTCAAGAGCAAACAATACTAGAGAACCTTTCCTTTAAGTTATCATTGTTTTCTAGTTTCAGAAGGGTTTATAATATTTATTTGACTGTTTGTTTTGGTGATTTTCACAAGGGCTGTTTGGGTGTATTTGATTAAATCTAACGATGAGGCTCCAGATTTTACAACTCTTTTCTATAACTTGATTGAAAATTAGTTTAAAAAGAAAATTAAAGTTTTTAGGAGTGATAATGGAACTGAATTTGTTAATCAAACTGTTAATATAATTGTGATGATGAAAGGATTTACACCAAACTTCTAGTACTTATACTCTGTGCTCAACAAAATGGTATAGCTGAGAGGAAACATTGGCATTTTGCTTAATGTTGCTATAACCTTTTCTTGTTTCAGGGGGAGATTCCTTTTAAAGTAGTGGACTAAGTGTATTCTAACTGCTACTTATCTTATTAACAGACTCCCTTCTTCTATGCTAAATGGAAAATCTCGTTATGAGATAATATACAAAAATCTCCATCTCTCTCTCACTTAAGAGAGTTTTGGCTTGTTTGTAGATTTGATACAATTGTCCAATAATAATGACAAGTCTGCTGAAATGAGTGGGGTGGGATGTAGATGAGATATGAGAATTCTAATTTTTAAAAAGGATATAGGTTATATAGTCTTGATAAGCATCAGTTCATTTTTTCTAGATATGTCAAGTTTTTTGAGAATATTTTCCTTTTACGAATTCTGATGTTGAAAAAATTGATACTGCAAATATTTTTCAAGATATTAATCATATAAAGATTTTTTATTGTGAATATCCTGAGATACCCAATGATGATGAAAGAGTAGACCCTAATCTAAATAGTGACAATAAGTCACAGAGTGCTAGTAGCAGCTCTTCTGAGTCTGGTAGAGATGCAAACATTGCTGATGTTTCAGTTAATTCTGAAAATGATGCTGATAGCAGTGTTGTATTAGATCTTTGCCACCTAGAGAAGTACTAACCGGGAGAGGGTAGATACCACACTTGAAGAAAATGTTTTTAGGATAGTTTGGATCAAAATCAAAATTCATCTTCTCAAGGTGTTCAAAATGTAAGAAGGTCTTCAAGATAAAGAGTGTTTCCTAGAAATTATAATGATTTTTTTGTGGATTTAAAGGTTAAATATGGAATTGAAAAGTATGTTGGGTATTCTAAGCTTAATACTGAGAATTATTGTTTTGTTACTCAACTTAATAAAAATTAGGAGCTAAAGTCTTTTTTGAAGCTTCTAAATATCCTCATTAGACTGATGTTATGAATCAAGAAATGGATGCCTTACTTAGAAATGATACTTGGGAAATTGTTAAATTATCTAAGGGGAGAAAGGCCATAGGAAGTAAGTGGATTTTTAAGATTAATTATCAATCTAGTGGTGAGATTGATATGTTTAAAGCTCGACTTGTCGCTCAGGGGTTTGGTCAAAAGGAAGGTATTGATTATAAGGAGACTTTTTCTCCTATTGTTAAAATGGTGACTGTTAGATGTTTATTGAATGTTGCTGTGTCTAATTCGTGGCCTGTATTTCAACTTGATGTGAATAATGCCTTTCTATATGGTGATTTGGATGAATTTTTTACATGAAACCACCTAAAGGGTATTTTCCTTCAGGTAACAAAGTGTGCAGGCTTAAGAAATCCCTATATGGGTTAAAGGAGGCACCTAGGCAATGGAATGCAAAATTAACTTCTACTTTGATTAAAAATGGTTTCGGTCAAAGTAAATCTGACTATTCTTTGTATACTAAATTTGATAAGGGTGTTTTTCTTGCTTTGCTTATTTATGTGGATGATATTATCATTACTGGCAATAATGTTTCTAAAATTGAGAAGTTTAAAGTCTTTCTCAAGTCTAAGTTTATGATAAAAGACTTGGAAAAACATAAATATTTTCTTGGTATTAACGTTATTGATACTGAGAAGGGTATCTGCCTTAATAAAAGAAAGTATGTACTTGACTTGTTGTCTGAGTATGGTATGCTTGCATGTAAACCTGTTAATACTCCTTTGATGTCTAAGTTGATCATTTCTAATGAAGCAACTGAAAAAGATCCTATTCTTGATAATATTACTGATTATCAAAGGCTGATGGCTAAACTAATCTATCTGACTAATACTAGGCCTGATATATCTTATGATGTGCAATGTTTGAGTCAGTTTATGCATTCTCCTTTAAAATCTCATTTCAAAACAACTTTTAAGATATTGAGATATCTTAAAGGTTGTCCAGGTTTGGGCATTCATATCATTAAGGATTCTGGTATGTCTTTAAATGCTTATTCTGATGCTGATTGGGCTAAATATGTTGTCACAAGAAAGTCTGTTACAGGCTATTGTATTTTCTTAAATAACTCTCTTGTTTCTTGGAAAAGTAAAAAGCAAAACACTCTCTCTAAATCTTTTATTAAAGCAGAGTATAGAGCTCTTGCTTCAGTTACTAGTGAAGTAATTTGGATTTTAAAAATCTTGAAAGATTTAAATATTGAGAATCTCTTGCCTGTTTCTCTTCACTGTGACAGTAATTTTGCTATTAAAATAGCAGCCAGCCCTGTTTTTCATGAAAGAACTAAACATCTTGAAATAGATTTGCATTTTGTAAGAGAAAAGATTTTGAAAGAGGTTGTTAAAACTATTAAAGTAGATTCTGCAAATCAGATTGCAGATATCTTAACAAAGGGTTTGGATACATTACAACACAAGATTCTTGTTGAAAAGCTTGGTATGCTTATGTTTACCAGGTTGAGACTAAGGAGGGGTGTTGAAATAAATAGTCTCTTGTGGTAAACACATATTATTGGGACTTAGTGTGTCATTTTTGTTTTTCAGTTATAGCTTTAGAGAAAGCTTTGGGCCTAAGTTTGAAGATTGACTAAAGTTGAAGGGCTATTGTTGTTGTTTCCTGATTCTCAAAAGCTAGGTCAAGCTCCTATAAAAGGAGCTTTGACCCAACCTTATTTGGCGATCTCTGCTCTCTTTCTCTTTTCTCTTTTGCGATATTACTCTCTCTAAACAACTTGTAACCTTAATTTTTGAGATCAACTTAATCTTAGATTCTGTGTTGTAATAGAACAATAATCAAGTTAGATTATTGATCCACACTTGATTAACAGTGGTTACTACAAGAAATATAAGAACATGTGACGGTATTTTCCTCGGCGACATTTGTCACTGGGGAAAAGTCGCTAAATGACAAAAATTAGTCCTACGTGGCACCAAATTCTCGCAGACTTATTAAGTCAAAGAAATCGAAACTTTTCTCCGGCGACATGTCGCCGGGGATAATATCGTTATATCATGACCAATTATTTGTACGTAAAACGTGGCGGGAATTTTTTTCCCGCTTCGTTTTCCCCGGCGACACATGTTGTCGGGGATTCCTTTGTTATTTAAAAAAAATTAGTGTTAATCACGTTTGTGGTGACGTGGACATTATTTTCCCCAGCGACATGTCGCTGGGGATACCACGTTAGTTAAAAAAATA
>BQNB010167890.1:0-13947 GCA_026074375.1 Tanacetum coccineum
ATCCAGTAACTGACAGTTCATGATAATGGGCTCAACTAGGGTTATCGCTACTTAGGCAACATGTAATCATAATATAAAAATTATCCACTTGTGTCCAATTATAAAACAGTTCATGTTACTCACCCCAAAAACTTATAAAACAAAATCATGTAAAACGTGAGGTTATGAACTCACCTCAGCAGTGAAGTGAATGAGTAATAATCGAGTAAGTGAAATAACGAGTCACGGACGAATCCGAAGGCAACCTAATCAAACATAGGTCGTATAAGTACTATTCACTTAGATAACTAATATCGTATACAATCCTATATAGCTCATCACCATCTATTTGTAATTTATAAATCGTTGTTATAAAGCGAAAACGTTTATAATTATCGTTTTAGAAAAACTAGCATAACTTTCCCGTTTTAAACCCGTTTCTCGTGTTTCTTACGTCCACGTCTTCGTATAAGATGATATATACAAATATTACATTTTTATATTTTATAACCTTCTGATGAACAGTAATTTTACTGTTCATGACGCTTTATAAATTTACTTTTATAAATTTAGTTGTCGTAAAACCCGTAAATGCAACAACTTATTCGTTTTAATCTCGATTTTAGCGATTCCTTTGAGCACATCATCATTATTGAAATTATCACATTTTTATAAAGTGGGGTCTACTGATAAACAGTAATTTTTATTTTCATAGTTTATAAAATTACTTTTATAAACTTTAATTATCGTAAACGTCGTATTTTATTCGTTTTAGCTCCATTTTTTGTAATTCTTTCGAGCACGTTCTCATAATTGAAAGTTATATTTATTTATGAGGTTTACAAAAATAAATGTTTCTGTCATGAATAGTAACTTTTTATAAAATTTATTTTATAAAAGTGTTAATTATCGTAAAATCACGAAATTCATAACTCTTTTGTTATTAATTGAAAAATTACGATTCTTATCATTTTGAAATCCTAAGAATATGTACAATCTGTGAAAAATACTAAACTTTCTGTTTTAGAAGTATTTTATAACTTGCTTTTATAAAGTTTATTTTATAAAACCGGTATTAACGTAAATCGTTCGTTATTAATCCGTTTTTCAAGTTTCTTACCTTTTTGGAATCGTCATGAGGTGTACTATTTTTATAAAATGTGAAACCCACTGTATGGAATTCGAATCCAAACATCCCTTTGCATAGCTTTTATATAATTAATTATATACTTTTATTTTATATACTTTTCAACTAATTAAAATACCACAAGTCTTACACAAGTCTTTATATCATATGCCATACATATATTAGTGTCCATAGGTCCATTATTTGTCGACATAAGTCCATGATAACAAGATTTACAAGTCATTAACATCACATTAAAAAATAAACTTTCCTTAAGTAACTTTTAGCTACAAGTTTATACTTGAACTTTTTATACTTAAACCAAGATTGTACAACACTTATAACCTCATTTTAACATGATATTACCATCAACATAAAATGTGTATAAGTTTACAAAATCATAATCACAAGTACAAATCCATTCCACATGTTTAAAAGTTTCCTAATGGTGATTTTTGCTACATAGAACATCATATACATATAAACTCATGAAATGAAAAGATAAAGGTTTTTAGATAACCTTATGATGAATAATGATGATGAGAAATATGTGCTAAACCCTTGTTTAGAGTTTAAACCCAAGCTTGCAAGAATGAAACCTTAATTATTCCAAGGAAACCCTAATCTTCCATTCTTTGCTTAAACATTTGTAAATGATTAACGAATACTTCAAATCACCTTAAGGTATCTTAGATATGATGTGAGATTACTTGTATGTGTTGTAGAAAAGTTTGTACGAATTATTTAAAGGGGTGTTTTTGAGTTGTGGGCTTATATGTGTAACAAATGGAGAGTTTTTGGTTTTTCACACTAAGGAAATGGATATGTGTGTTTATTTCTTGCAATGTATAAGTATTGTATATGTAAGACTAGTCAAGGAGACACCATGAGGGTTTTATGGATGGTCTTGGTCAAGAAAAAGGTAGTCATGGTCAAGGAAACAAGTGTTTTAATTAGTTGGTATGGTACATACAAGTTGCAAAGATTTTTGGTGATATTTCTTGTATTTATTGCTACAAATCCAGCCATGGAAGCTCATATATGATAGATTTATGTAATTTTTATGTATTGGGTATAAAAGTGGGTATTTGTTGAAGCGTAGAAGAGTTTTGGTGGTTCCGGGAATGCCTAAACATATTTTATCGCGAAACGTAAACGTTTTACGTAACCGAGAAAAATAAAATGAACAAAGACCATAATTATTCTTAAAATAATTATATAACACTTTCTTGATATAAATATTTAATTGTTTGGTGCCCGTTTACATTGAATATTCATTTTTAGCTTACGCGATTTAACTTAACGATTACGATTAAAAGCAAACGCGTACACTACTAAAAAATACATAGTGAATTTATTGACGTCGCAAATGACCCTAAAACACAGGGTGTTATAGTTTTTCCCGCCCCCCAAATGCTATTTGTTTTTGTTTGACTGTGGGTTTAAAAAGGGGTGTTTGACTTAGGCTTGGGTTTTTTATAAAAGAATTGGGCCGGGTGAAAGGTTAATGGTTTTAAGTTAGATAGATAACGACCATTAGCTATTTAATAAAAATGACTAACGGTGTTAGTGATTTAGGGCTTTTTGTGAAATTGGTTTTAACATTAAGGCTTATTTAGGTATTTTGAGGGTTTTGTCTTTTTGTGGGTTGACCAATGGTTGACCAAGGTTGACTTTGTTGACATTTGCTAGAAATTCCCAGCTCTTGTGCACTCTATCCGTTCATGTGTTCGTGTTTGTCCGGTTTTGGCCGTTTTTGTGTGATTTTTGCATTATCCGTACCTACACATAACAAATGACAAAACAAGCAATATACAAACATAATTTGCACAATTTGATCATTTTAAGGTCATTTTTGGTATAAAAAGGATATGTGATTTCTCACATATCAGACTCGTTCGAAACACTGTTTCTCAACAACCTTGTATTCCACCAAACAGAGATGATTGGTATCACTTCAACCAATGTTCGATGAATACTTCACTCCACCATCAATTGTTGTTTCTCCAGTTCAAGAAGTTGCTGCTCTGAGAGCTGTTGTTTTAGCCGATTCTCCTGTGTCAACTTCCATTGACCATGATGCTCCATCATCAAGTACTTCATCAACACAAGAACAAGAACAATCTCCAAACATTTCTCAAGGTTTTGAAG
The DNA here is from genome assembly GCA_026074375.1 of Tanacetum coccineum. Classification (NCBI taxonomy): domain Eukaryota; kingdom Viridiplantae; phylum Streptophyta; class Magnoliopsida; order Asterales; family Asteraceae; genus Tanacetum; species Tanacetum coccineum. The sequence goes on from BQNB010167890.1 coordinate 3,257, forward strand.
AATTACCAAAAACACTTCACTTAATGAATTTCCTCATGAAGAATTAACTTCTCAAGGGTCATCATCGAATGTGAGACAAACCCACACTCCATTTGAACACCTTGGTAAATTGACTAAGAATCATCCTATAGCAAACGTGATCGGTGATTCTTCTCGCTATGTCTCTACGAGAAAGCAACTCCAAACTGACGCCATGTGGTGTTATTTTGATCCATACCTAACTTTCGTAGAACCAAAGAACTTCAAACAAGCAATGACCGAACCATCATGGATCGATGCAATACAAGAAGAAATTCATGAATTTCAAAGACTAGAAGTTTGGGAATTGGTGTCGTGTCCAGATATAGTGTTATTGATCAAACTAAAGTGGATTTATAAGGTCAAGACAGATGAATTTGGTGGGGTACCAAAGAATAAGGCTAGACTAGTTGCTTAAGGATTCAGTCAAGAAGAGGGAATCGATTTCGAGGAATCATTTGCACCGGTTGCTAGAATAGAGGCCATCTGTATCTTCGTAGCAAATTCTGCTGATAAGAATATGACGATCTACCAAATGGACGTCAGAACGGCTTTCTTAAATGGCGAGCTCAAAGAAGAGGTCTACGTTTCTCAACCAGAAGGATTTGTTGATCAGGATAACCCATCGCATGTGTACAAGCTTAAAAAGGCCATCTACGGTCTCAAACAAGCACCACGTGCATGGTATGACATGCTGTTAAGCTTCCTAATCTCACAACATTTCTACAAAGGTGCAGTTGATCCAACACTCTTCACACGGCAAGCTAGGAACGACTTATTACTGGTACAAATTTATGTTGACGATATAATATTTGCATCCACTAATACTGCTATGTATAATGAGTTTGCTAATCAGATGACCACTAAGTTCAAGATGTCAATGATGGGGCAGATGTCATTCTTTTTAGGATTACAAATTTCTCAAAGTCCTAGAGGCACCTTTATAAACCAATCTGAATATGCTTCTAAAATTGTTAAAAAATATGGTATGCTATCTAGTGATTCTGTAGACACACCTATGGTAGAAAAGAGTAAACTGGATAAAGATCTACAGGGGAAGCCAGTTGATGCTACACTTTACCGTGGCATGATTAGCTCCCTTATGTATCTGACATCCAGTAGACCAGACCTTATTTAGGCAGTCTGCTTATGTGCCTGGTATCAGGCAAAGCCTACCGAAAAGAACTTAAATGCGGTTAAGCAGATCTTTCGATACCTAAAGGGAACCATTAACATAGGTCTCTGGTACTCGAAGGATACTGGTATGTCTATGACAGTATATGCAGATGCAGGTCACGTAGGGTGTGAGGACACTAGACGCAGTACATCAGGAAGTGCTCAATTCTTAGGTGATAAACTTGTTAGCTGGTCTTCAAAGAAGCAAAAGTGTACTGCCATCTTGAGTACAGAGGCTGAATATATTTCTCTATCTGGGTGTTGTGCTCAAATCCTATGGATGCATTTACAGCTAACAGATTATGGCTTTCAATTCAATAAGATTCCTCTGTACTGCGACAACAAGAGTGCGATTGCTCTATGCTGTAACAATGTTCAACACTCACGAGCCAAGCACATCGATGTTCACTACCATTTCATAAAGGAGCAAGTGGAAAATGGAATCGTGGAGCTATACTTTGTCCGGACTGAATACCAGCTAGCTGACATCTTTACCAAACCTTTGCCAGGATAAAGATTCAACTTCTTAATCGAAAAGCTCGGTATGAGAAGCATGTCTCTGGAAACGTTAAAGCGTCTAGCAGAGGAAACAGATGAGTGATGGTGGTAACTCATATCCTGTATTATATGTACATAAGCAAACATAAAAACACAAAAATATTTTTCCTTTTATATAAATTTTTCAAAAAGAAAATTAAAAATTAAAAATTAGAAAAATATAAAAATATGTATCTCAGGCATGTCTTTTGAAAATCGATAACATTTACGGTCTTAGAAATATCATTCGATAATGATACGAGGCTGTAAATGAAGTTCGAGCAGAAGTTTCAAAAGCTTTTAAAACATGCCAAAATGGCTTACTATTATTTTTTATAGCAACCCAGTCATCATCTTAAAGGCAAGTATTTCAAAAAGAAAACTTAACCTTATAACGGGAACTTATTCTCGGGCATGATTTACTTTATGACCGTGCAAAGGCTTGTGATTACTTTGCATCACAACCCGTGCTTCCTATATTCCATAAGTGTATGCGTCAATACACTTATGTGGAAAAATAAGAGAAATCTTATTTCATTGGTGTTGGATTTTCAAAATAAACATTAATTCATCAGAAAATGCTTTTCAAGTACATTTGACCACTCAAACAACGACTACAACTCTTTAAATAGAAAACGGGTCATTGTTTGAGGGGAGAAAATGTCATCAAATAATCTTTTAAAACGGTCTTTCAAAATAAGTCACTGAATAAATGGATAAAGTTTTTGATAATGACGGATAACAATTTAAAGGGGAGTTAATGTGTTTTAACTACTAGGGCTTTAGATGTCATTTGCTTCAAACTTTATGGACTTATTTGCACTTTGAGACTTAGTGAATTCAGGCTTTAAACTACATATGATCAATATTGCCAACACCTCATTATTGTAAAAGACTTAAGAATGTTTGGAAATAATTACATAGTTTTAAAATCCTTGAAGTTGATTCTCAAGGGATAGATCTAAGCTTATTTATTCTTCAAACACGATCTCGAGTACATGTGCGTACAAGGTTTTGCTGATTTTGAGGTGTTGAAACCAGCAAGGGGGAAGGAGTAGATGTATACATGATAGACTCCATGGCCTTCTTTTGAGCTTGTCTTCATGGTTAGCTTCTTTTGATTTTAGGCCTTCTTTGTTTCTTTCGGGTGCACTATTTCAAAGTCATAGGGAAAGAGACATCTCGTCATCATTTAATATGCATCATTTGAGTTCCTAGGGGGAAGTGTTAGGAGAATAATTATTTAAAAGGTAAGAAGAGTTCTTTCTGATTCAATTAATGTTTTACCCGACCGGTCAATCTCTAAGCTTATTCTTAAAAGAAGTAGAAATATTTGATAATAGAGGTACACATAAGTATGATGATTCCTTAAGATTAGTCAGTATTCTGCACAAAGAAATAAGTACATTTGGGACTTAGTTGACTTAGGTGTTTTCATTTTGACTACTTAAGAGGGAATTATTGTGACATCCGGGATTTAGTTGACTTTGGTGTTACAATTTATATCATCACTATCGTGTAAGGAGAAATACGGACATCCGAGACTTAATTAACTTTGGTGTTATGGTTTCAAATTAGTTGTGTACTTTGGATATTTAGGCTTTATACATCAAGACTGCTTGATGCGGCTTGCACATCTGCTTTGAATCTACTCAAGAAAGGATTGCTGGTTCGTGGGGAAGCTAAGACAACTTCTAAATGGAGATTATCGAGACGGACTACAAATTGCTAACATGGACATAATGACTTTGTCATTTTTAGTTTAAATATTTTCAGGTCCTATCTCATACATAATCTTGTAAATATATAAATGTGTAGTGTAGACTTAAATATAGGCTAATATAGTGTTTGAGTAGTAAATTCAAAAAATTTCAAATTAACGTACTCAAACACCATATAATTCCCTCAAAATTTGAGGGGGAGCATTAATATGTTCCAATAATCAGCTTGTTAATAATTGGAAATCTTTTCCCCGAATGCATATATATTTTATCAATTAATATCCAAGATATTAAAAGATTTAACATTTTTAATAAGGGGAGAAAATGTGATTAAAATATATGGCTAATAATGTGATTTTTAAGATCTCAAGTGTACGTTGACCCATATATGTGCTAAACTCTTTCGATTAATGGATGCACATATGAAGGGGGAGCAAATAGTTACGTGATTTGCTGAAATGTGGAAGTACTAAAGACCGACCAGTTAAATTATTGTAATGAAGTTATAAGGTGGTTAAGTTTAGGTATTCATTTCCATGATCTAACCAAAACCGGAGGGATCTACCCAGGGATATTCCACTATATAGTGTAGTAGTCCTTAGCGCATGTACTACGATTACATCACATGTTAAGGGGAGCTTTTAGTGATGATTAAAAACATTTAAAGTGTAAACCGTTTAGATATTTATATCAAACACTTCAATGAATTTTTTCAATGATTTAGGTTTGTAATATGATGGACACCCTAAAAGACCGTCCATATGGACTAATTTTATGAGTTATAAATAAGGTGTTAGTAAAGATTCAAATCCCTCTGATCAAACCAAACTGGAGGGATCCACCCAGGGATAATCCACTAGTATAGGTGTAGAAGTCCTTAGGTATAAGATTAAAAAAGGAGAAAAAATGAGAATCGGGAATAATGCCGACTGAGATGGAGCTAACACTGGAAAAAACCCAACAAGGTGTTAGTTATGAAGTCTCGGTAAGCATTGAAGGGGTTGAAGAATGAAAAAGAAATGTAAGGATAAAGGGTGAAAAGAAAGAAGCCCTCCATACACTAGCAGAAACCATGTCAATACATATGCTTAGTCAGAATAACACATTAGGTGTTGTCTGACAATTGAAAGACAGACAGACCAGGACGCTATGCACAAACCCTTCCAGCCACCTCAAAGTACGGAAAGTACTTTGTTTTCAAAACTCACTGGGAGAATACACTTATCTCTATTAACTTTCCTCACACCGAGTTAGTTGATATGAAAAGTGCACTCAGCTACCAGCCACCGATCACGTAAAATTAAAAGTGCACTATTGAGTCTAGAGGCCAAAAGAGATCATCCATTAATCTCATTCGGGACACTTGAGTCTAATTAGCTTGTTATCTCACACAATGAGAATATCAAGTAATATCATTAAAGTCCCTACGCAAAATCCTTTGTGAGTTGCCAGAACAGCCGAAGTGATACTAGGTAATCACAATGAAATGGAAATCTAGCTTGAGCCAACATCAAACATGCTCATGGTAGGATACTTGTGCGATTCATCTGAATCAATCTTGAGGGGGGGGGGGGGGGGGGGACAACTGGAAAGCAACAATGGTGCGATTCCTTTATGAAACAAACTTGTTCCAGGTTTATGAATCAAACGGTTAGAGAATTTTGAACCGCTTAAAACTCTCGATGTGTCACAAAACCACTTAACAAGTGACATGTCGATGATTTCAAATCGATTTTCTATATTAATTGGTGCGATAGTAACTACCACCGGTTCACACTTGATCGTGTTGTCATGCTTTGAGACGTCGATAATGAGGAACATGCTGAGTACGATGAATCTAAATACATATGTGTAGAAAAATTCCAATACTACAGCTGGTAATCCTGTCAAGAAGATGCTTCTTGAAGGTTGAATCTATCTGATCACAGGTCGATCCTCACGATTTGAAGGTTAATCAACCAAACTGGCCGAGATGACAAAGCATATTCGCCACCCGTTTTAATCGTAACTTTGTTTTTTATGCAGGCTATTAAAGATGGTGGTGGAGGTCCTGATCCAGCGACTGACAAGATCCATAGCCACAAATGCTCATAACCCGAGAAAAAGACAAACAATAAGGACTTCATGAAAGGCTTAAATCAAGTTTCATGACTTTCGCTACTCCTGATACCGTATACGTCTTTCTTGATCGTGACAATGTTATTAAAGGTCAAAGAATTTTCAAAGAAGTTGCAGTCACTCGAATAACCAACATCTTTCCGAATTGACCGAAGTGTTTAAAGATTAAAGGAATTTCAAGAAAGATGCAACATTAAAGCTTTTCAAGTCAACAAATCAAGAAAGGTATGAGCATGTCGGTCCAAAGTCACAAGTTTTACAAGATGGCAAAGTTCATTAAGATGGCGAAGAGATGGTGCTTGGTTGATGATCTCAAGATGCTCAAGATCACAATGTCAACATACAAGTTTCAAGGAACAAGCGCAATACCAGAATCAATGATCACTACAAACATACTCCCACAGAGAAATGTCAAAAAGGACCAGCTAAGACAAGACAAAGCATTGTATGCTAGGCTTAAGAAGTTGTTGTAAAATGGAGTGACCTCCCTTAGGAGGGGGGGATGTTTTGGAAAACCCAAAAATGTCTGTCCACTTCCAGTTGTAATAGGTCTTAGCTCGTAGATTGTGTCATGTTAAGTATAAAAGCTAATCCGGCCCAAGGCCCATGGGAAGCCCATCATAGCCCATGGGCCGGCCATCATGTAACTATATAAGCCCTCTCCTAGTCTTGGAGAGGGGTTGGTTGTTTCATTTTTCCATTTTCCACATAGTAATAACACTTCATCCATTCCATATACTTTCTCTCACTAAACATCACAACCCACATCTCTCTCTCTTGTTCTTGGTAGATCATTAGATTACATGTTTCTTCACATGTTATTTAAGATCTATTATGGTTAAGATTTAGCTTAATGTTGGTAAATTCTTGTTGCTTTTGGCTTATTGTAGAACCAGTCAAATCTGTTTTAAGTTCTTAAGTGTTCATTTGGTCCTTTTGAGTCTTAAGTCTAGGCTGCAAGTTTTCCAAAAACCAAAGAGTGTTCTGAGCTAAACTGCCCTTTTCTTTAGTCTTTTTCTTTTCTTATTTGCTTTTCAAAATGTTTAATGTTTGTTTTTCCTTATAGCTAGTAGACCCAACTTAATCGGTTTTTAACTTTTAGTTAATCTGTTTTAGCTTATTATGTTGTTTTCTTAGCTTAACTATTCTTAAAATGCTTAGCAGTTAGCTTATTTTATGACTTAGTGTAAAATAGCAATCTGTCATTTTGTTATGTTCTTATTCTTGTTTCTTTTGCTTATTTCCAGTCCAATGTGCTTATTAGATTTAGTTGTAAGTTTCTTTTAGCTTATTCAGCCTAGGGTTGAGCTTATTTAAGCCTTTTGACCATTTTAGTTTAAGTGTAAAGCTTAAAAGCTTTTAAGTCAAAACTGTTGGGCTTATATGCTTATTTTCTTGCTTATTGTTGGTTTTCAATAAAAGTGCTTTTACAAAAATGTGCTATTTTAAGTTTATGAGAAAAGTTGTTTTTAAAATTCTTGGCAAAAAAAATATATGGGAGTAGAGAGGTCTCAAGGGTAAGCACAAGGCTCGAACCCGAGACATCCCCTCTCAACCAAAGCCTTAGCACACACACTCTTAACCAGCGGCACCAGTAGGGCCATCTGGTTAGAGTTTGCAACATTTATTCTATAAGGCTTTTTAGCCCTTAAGCTATTCAGCCATTTTTGGCTTATTTCTGGCTTATTTATAAGCTGCTTGTTCGAGTTCTCATTTTTCCTAGGTTCTTCATATCCTAAAGTATTTTCATGCAATTTTTCAGATTTTTTTCATTTCATTTAGTATTTTTAATTAATTTATTTTATTAAAACTGTTTTTAATTCATAAAAAATAAAATCAAAATCAAAAAAATATAATTCTTTTTTTTAAATTTTCTTTTATCAAATAGGACTTAGGAAAAATAAATTTGCATTTGTAGGGGTAAAATTTTACAATTTGGTTTTTTAAAGAACGGGATTGAATCCCGTTTACGTTTTTCGTGTTTTAAGCATAAATCACTTTCGTTTTTGGTCTAGTTTTCTTGGTTCTTACTTTTAAGTCACTTACGGTTAATTAAAAGTTAAAAAAAATCATTTTAGGATTAAAATTTGATAATTTAGGTTTTAAGTCGCGTTCGTTTTTAATTCCCGTTCTCGTTTTCGTGTTTTTAGTTTAATTACCTTCATTTTTATGATCCCGTAGACTTAGGATTTTCTTTCCCATGCCTTATTTATGTTTCCCGTAGAATTAGGTTTCATTTACTTGCCTTATTTTGCTTCCCATAGATTTTTAAGTTATTTAATTGCCTTTATTGCTTTCCCGTAGTATTAAGTTTAAATTCCCGCGCCTTTGCTTGTATTTCCCGTAGAATTTAGAAAGCCCAAATCAAATCTTTGATTATTCAAGCATCCAAAAGTCTAACCAATAACGTAACCGTTAATTTTACGCCTCGTTGGGGATAAACGACCCGGGAATATCATATACTACTCGGATTTTATTTATTTTCTTTCTTTGAACCTTTTCAAGGGACACTTGATTTGGTTTGGTTAATATATAAGTAGTAGTATTTATTATATTATTATTTATTTATATTTACCTATATAAGAAGGAATTAATCAATTTTTGGCGTCGCTGCCGGGGAGGTTTGTTGCGACAATATCGTTACGGTTTGACGATTAGTGACTTGAAGACCCTTCCTCGTGAAGTTCTCAATTTTGTTTGTGAATATTTTCTTTTATTTATAAAAGGGTTAATAGACAAAGAAGTTACTATATTTTCCCAAAAAGTTCGCCTAAGTTACTCAACTTTCATTTTGTTCACTTAGGTTACTGAACTTATGAAACATGACATTTGGGGTTACTCAACTTGCAAAAATATACGTAAACATCATTGAACTTGTAAAAACATGACATTTATGTTACTTAACTTACCTAAAAATATACGTTTAGGTTGCTCGGATTAACATTGAAGGGTTAATAGACAAAGAAGTTACTATACTTTCCCAAAAAGTTCGCCTAAGTTACTCAACTTTCATTTTGTTCACTTAGGTTACTGAACTTTTGATAAACATACACCCCCATAATTTCAATGTTAATCCGAGCAACCTGAACGTATATTTTTAGGTAAGTTAAGTAACATAAATGTCATGTTTTTACAAGTTCAATGATGTTTACGTATATTTTTGCAAGTTGAGTAACCCCAAATGTCATGTTTCATAAGTTCAGTAACCTAAGTGAACAAAATGAAAGTTGAGTAACTTAGGCGAACTTTTTAGGAAAGTATAGTAACTTCTTTGTCTATTAACCCTTTATAAAAATACAATAATACAAAAATATTTTTCATTTTTCTTTTATTAGTATAATTATAAGACAAAACAAGAAAAATCAAAAATATAAAAACATTATCCTTAATAAATAAAAATCATCATCAATATAATGCTTTCAATTGAAGCATTATCATAATAATTTCCCAATCAAAAGATTTAAAACTTGCATTTGTGTCACTTATGAAATACGGCTCACCTTTAAGAGATGAACAAACTACAAGAGGGGTATAAGGAGGGTTGTTCCGAGGAAATACGACCCGAAAGGAGAAGGTTTTTAATAGCTTCACGCTTTCCTGCTCTTTCGCTCCTTTGTGCGTTTTTCTTTTAGAGAGCTACCGTGAAACAAGTTGATTATCGGTTTAAGTTATTCAATCTCATTTTGTCCTATAATAAAATATATTGTTTAAAAAACTCGAAAAACCAAAAATAATCTCCTTTAACCTCTTTGCCATTTAATTCTTCTTCTTATCCTTCTTTATTGTTTAATTCTCATGGAGTCTTATTTCCGATATGAGTGTGTGGGGTGTGGACAACCGACGGATAACCCTTATTGTTATTCATGCACGTGCCAACAGTGCGGTTGTCATTTTATTGATAGAATTTGTCCAAATTGTACTTATGGAAATGGAAATCCAATCGATTTCTCAACTCCATACTCTTTTAACGATTCTTAAATTTTTTCCGACCACCCCACACACTATGAACCAATCTTGTGTATTTTTGCGGGAACAATGCTCGTTATGGTCACTATTGTACACCGCAAGTTCCAAACCCGGAACCATGCTACAATCAAAATTACGATGAGTTCCCACAAACTTTACCGAGTTTTCAACAACAAAGTCTTTGTTGTGAAAATTGCAGGGGTCCGCATGCGACTTTTGAATGTCAACCGATGAATCAAAATTTTCACGATTCTAATTCTTCCGGTTTTGACGAAATTCAACCCCCGCAATTTCCCGTCATTCATCAACCTCCTCAAGAAACAAGTGAGAAAATTTTGCAAGCTAAAGAAGACTTAATGATTTCTATTGAAACTTTTTTAAAGAAATTTAATCGTATTTCTTTTAGGGAAACACCGAAGGTTTTTGGTATGTGCTTAATTACACATACCATTTTTCATTAAAAACGAACTTAAATGACTAAAAACGTACCAAAAATACATTGTATTTGTATGTTTTGTATTTGAATTGTGCAGGAAACGGATATTCAAGAAAAGGACAAAAAGAAAGCTAGAAACGACAAATCCAAGTACGAGAATGAAAAGAGCGTGAAAAGAAGAAAAAGTCAAAGCCAAAGTCAACCCCGACAAAGTCAAGTCAAAGCAAAGTCAATTTACAACTTCAGGGATTGAAGTTGCCAAGTCTTTAAACTTGGATTTCAAGGACTTAAAGTGCAAAAGTGGTATTTATAACTTCAAGGGCCAAACCTGCCAAACCCCAATGTTATATACCATAAGGACTCAATTTGCAAGACCACATATATTGGTATATGCTTAATTACACATACCATTTTCTAGCAAAAACGAACTTAAAAGACTAAAAACGTACCAAAAATACACTGTATTTGTATGTTTTGCATTTGTATTGTGCAGGAAACGGATATTTAAGAAAAGGACAAAAAGAAAGCCAAAAACAAACCAAACCAAGCACGGGATGGAAAAGACAAAGTCAAATCAAAGCCAAAGTCAGTCAAAGTCAGAAAGTCAACCCGGACAAAGTCAAAAGTCAACCAAGTCAAGAAAATACAACTTGAGGGACTAAAATTGCCAAACCTCAAGATGTATTACAAGAATAACAAGACAAGGACTAAAATTGGAA
>BQNB010167891.1:3785-13947 GCA_026074375.1 Tanacetum coccineum
ATAATTATTACATATAGAAAACATTGATGCTTAAATACAAGCATTAAGGTCAAATAAGAGGATTACATATCATGAGAAGTATAAAAAAACTTTGATGCACAAGTTTTGTATCATGAATCATTCTTCAAAAAATGCACACTAGCAAGAAGCTATAGAGGAACAAAAAATGCACACCAGCAAGAAGCTATAGAGGAACAAAAAATGACAAAGAACTACAAATTAAAGAGTTTAATCTGAAAAATGCAAGAATAGGATCTAATTCTAATCAAGCCAACTAACACAAAATTTCCAATCCTAATTTGTATCTTGATTTATAACTTATCCTACAAACCTCATGTTATCATCATCTCACCCTAAATTAAGAAGAAAATAGTATTAATCTCACACAATTAAGCCACATGATACATGCTACTCTTGAATAATTACAATTCCCAAAAAAAATTTAAAAGACAAAAAAAGCATGTATAAGAAAAGAATGATGCTTTTAGGGTTTAGTGAGATATAGAACCTTCTACTCAAAGTAACCAAAAAAATATATTCTCACCAGAACTATCTTAATCTAACATATATGTTATATCAGTATATATATTTTTAATAAATGAATTACAAGTATTTGTTGGTAGTAAATAAGGGGGATAGCTAGCTAGCTAAGGGAGGCGTACCTTGTTGACGATAATTATCAGTTGGTAGTGCAATTTGTTGTTGTTGTTGAGGTATTACCATCATCGATGGAGGTGGCAACAACGTCGAATATTCGGGCACGAAACCGCGATAAATATCATCTCTAGGAGTCGTTGTTGCGACCATCTGATGAGGCTGGTTCGACCACTGGTTTGTGTAGTTACTACTTTGACTTTGACTTTGAAGATCATGCTCATCTTCTATTTGTTTATCCATGAAGCCTTCGTTATCCATGTCTTGTTTGATGATGAATATTTTTGAAGCAACTTTATTTGATTAACTAACTTGTAGCATAAGTTATTTTAAGGTTTGACCATGTTATCACATATGGAATATATATAGTTGCTAGGAATAAGATTAAAATCAGGTGAAGCAGCTTGTTTGATGGTGTTGGTTTTGAGTTGTGAAACAAGATGAATATATATAAAGACAGTGACACAAACAGAGTAGAGAGAGTAGAGAGGTTCCCTTGAATAGGGTTTGAGGCTGTGGTATTTGAATGGTGATGGCTAGAGGTTAGGTCCTCAAAAATACCACTTTCCTATCACCTTCCTAAAATAAAAGTAAAATACTTAAATACTTTTACATACATCCAAAATAAAGAAAAATGTTATCCTTCTCAAAATAATTACTTTTTTCGGCCTAATTGTACAATTTCTTATTTTAAGATTTTTTAAAAATCATTGTTCACTTTCAATTGTAATTAAATAAAAAAATTAATAAATGATTATAATATTTAATTGATTTAAAAATGTAATAATTTCACTTTTTTTAATTTATGTATTTGTTGTTGAAGAACAATAACTTTTAAACAGGGGAGATGATTTGCACACTCAAAAAATTGATTGGGACACTCATTGTATAAGCAGATAAAACATTATGTGAACTCTGATACAACTATGTAATGCACAGAATAGAGTGTCCCAATCAATTTTTTGAGTGTACAAATCAATTCCCTTTAAACAGCGATTAACCATCTTACTATTTCAAACTGTAAGTTTCCAACGAGTTGTGTTACTGGTACATTTTGGCTTAAAAAAAAAATACATGTTTCATATTTGTATGCTCATTCAACCCTCTGTTTACGGTATAACACAGTTTTTCATCAGTTTATGTTCCGTTTTATTGTCAATTTAATACTTTTTACTTGTTAAATTTTATAATTTATGTTCCGCACTTTCCGTTTCACAGTTTTATAATATAAAAAAAATAAAAAAAATGAAAAACCGAAAAACAAAAGGTATTACTTGTAAAAAAGATGAGTCCTAATAACCAACTCCTTTTCTATATTTTAATCATACACAAAATTTTCACATAAAAAATATTAGTGTTTATATACGTACATGAAGTTTTATTATAAAAATTATATTTTTTAACAATAATATTATAAGACTGCTAGTAATCCGACAAAATGGTTTGGTCGGTCTCCACGCGATCGACCGAACCCCCCACTAAGGAAGAAGCCGACCGACCGAACCCTCCTCCCCCCAATTTGACATGCTTAGGCTGTTGGGAGAACGAATAATTTAGAGGGTGACCAAACAAGGAATATAGCCGTTGGCTATTTTAATGGGGTGTTTGTTTATATAAAAAAAATTACACCTTTTTTTCTTATAAAACAGTTTTCATATACTTTCTTCTACAATCACACCAATTTTTTTCATATACTTTCTTCTATAAAATGGAGACATATGGGGTTCAGGTTTTGATTGATCAGATTGTGTGCTCTTCTCCCCTCAGCAGCAACACCGACAGGTGGTGGTGATGATTTCATGAGATGCACAACTTGAGATACCAATCCAACCAGTTCATCCATGTCCGCTGAGGTCTTATTAACCTTGGTTGTAAAATACTTAGCATTGACAACCAAAAAGTCAGAGGGAGCTTTAACAGTTGAATGCATGATTTGTTCAAGATACGAGATCAACTACATCTGATGCGTAGCAGTTTTTCGAAGAAGACCGACAACTTCTCTCATAGTAACTCTGATATTCTTGTGGATTGACTTACGAATGGAAGTTCAAGAATGGTGTAATCTTCGCAGCCTCAACTGCCTTTATATATTCAGGTTCCTGCATAAGATGGTAAGTTGAAAATGTGAATTTGTATGAAGGGAAGGGTCGCCAGTACGCCGTCCTAAGAAAATTGAGGGTGATAATTCAGTCCCCTCAAAGGTTAAAACCTTGGGATTCTTTATGTTATGTGATTCAGTGACCCCAGAAGCTAAGTTTAGATGAAGTAAATTGTGGATTTTTCTCATTAACGAGCCCCAAAGTTTCTAGAGCAGCCTTCACAGTCTCTTTAGTTAGTAAAGCATCATATTTCTCACTATAGTTTAACCCGATGATAATAGAAAAGTTACTATTGAAAGCAACAACACCCTTCCCACACTTAAAGTTGACATTGCTTCCTGGTGTGACATGGTTTTGTGTTGGTGTTAAAGATTTAGAAGCCATTGTTTTGAAATTTAAAGTTTCGCTTCTTGTTTTTTGAAAATTAGGGTTTATGAGAGATGATGGTGATGAATGTTTTAGGTTGTGTGTGAAAAGTGAATTGTATTATGAAGAAAATGATCGGTTATACCACTAAAAGATTTTATATTTTGAAAAATAAAAACTGTTGAGATCCGCATTAAATACGTAGTGGTAAAACTGTAAAAAATGTGGGACCCATGACCCTTCATGTACAGAGTAGTTCCCCGAATTTCGAGAATGTAGGTAACCTTTTTGGAAAAGATTCAAATTAAATATTAAGAATGTTTGTTTTTCAACTTAAATGTAACAATTCAGTTACCTTAAAAACATTTAATATTTAAGTCATGGAATCATCTAAATCCTTTTCTTTATCAGGGAGTACTTTGTCCATATTAATCGTACCCAACTCAGCGACCAATCTAGTAAAGCTAGGCTCAACTAGTGGTTTTTAAAAAATATCAGCTATTTGAAAATCAGTGGGTGTAGGATATTGGATATCATAACACAATGGTAGATTAAGGGTTAGGCCGATTCCTAGAGAGAGAAAGACTAGAGAGAAAAGTTATAGTGAGAGAAAGTAAATGCTTGTTTTATGAAATGACCACCACCTCTTCCATGGGATGGAAGAGGTATTTATATGTGTTTATAAACCGGCCCTATGGCCTTGGTATGTGCTTACAAGTGTGGGTTTATACCCGGCCCATTACCGTATGTCATACGTTATACATTAAACTACGAGCTATGATAAACTGTAAAATACACGGGGTGACCGAGTCTTTTTCTTAAATCTAACAATCTCCCCTTAAGGGAGGTCACCCTAGAAAATACTAACTTAAGCTCAACAATCTTTTGATTGTTCTTGTGTTCCAGCTCGTAGTATTTAATTCTTCATTTGATATCTTGTACTTTGATGTTGCGATCTTTGACTTGTGGCTTGAGCTTGTTCCTTTAATCTTGTCTTTGTATGTGATCTTGAGCTTTCTTGAGATCATCATCCAAACATAATCTCTAATCATCATCCCGTGATCTTTTTCCATCTTGTGTGCTTGTGACTTGCGGACCGACATGCTCATACCTTTCTTGATCTTAAAAGCTTGCATATTCTTTGTTCTTGAAGTTCTTTTACTTTAATACTTGATCACTTCAAGAAGGACGCGTTGTATCAGAGTAGCGGAAGCTTTGAAACATTTACTTAAACTTTCATGATGTCTTAAGATGTGTCTGTCGAGTATGAGCATGTGGTTATGATACTGACTTGTCTCCGGCTAACAACTGCTACCGTCGAGAATACCTGCAGGTTTACGTTAGTAATAAACAAACAAAAGAGTCTTTGTTCACTTTCGTCGAATACGGTTGTAATAACCACGGTTCCCCGTTAATCAGTATATATACTGCCTGTGATCAGGTAGAATTCTGAAGAATCTCCTTGACAGGGTTTCGCAGCTGTACTAGCCATTCTCAATACCAGAGCATCTCAAAGCAGACAACACAGTATGAGTGAATTAGTGAGTTACTATCCACCGATTAAATAGAAAATTGATTTGAAAATCAATCGACGTGTCACTTGTAAAAGTGTTTTTGTAACACATCAAGAGTTTTAAGCATTTATCAAAATTCATCAACCATCAATTCATAATCTGGACCAAATTGATATCCAGTGTCACAAGTTTGATCCATTTAGGATCTTACAAGTCACCTACATAGAGCTTGTTTGATGTTGGCTCTAGCAGGATTTCCATCTTCACGGTGAATGCTTAAGTATCACTCAGATATTCTGGCAATACCACAAGGTTAATGCATAGGACTCTTAAGATATTCCTTATTTTCAAAGTGTGTGAAAGACAAGTATATTGAAATAGTGTCCTAATGAGATTTATAGATGATCTATTGGCTTTAGACTCAATAGTGCGTTTTGGTTTTAGTGATCGGAGGCTGGAGCTGACTGCCACCTTTTTAATATCAACTAACTTGGAGTGAGAAAGTCGATAGAAATGCATGAATCTCCGTAAAAAATGAAACAATAGTCTTTTGAAATACCTTGAGTGTCTAGGGAGGGTTGTTAATTTCATCACTGGGTCCATGATGACTTTCTTCAATACCAGACAACATCATAGTGTTTCTGATAGTTTATGTATTTACCCAGTTTCTGCCTAAGTGTATGGAGGGCTTTCTTCTTTTCACCCTTTATCCTTACAATTATTTTTCATTCTTCAACCCCTTCAGTGCTTACCGAGACTTCATGACTAGTACCTTGTTGGGTTTCTTCCAGTACTAGCTCCATCTCAATCGACACTATTCCCTTATTCTCACCTTTACTCCTTTTTTATATCATACCTAAGGACATCTACACTAACTAGTGGATTGTCCCTGGGTAGATCCCTCCAGTTTTGGCTGGATCATGGGAATGAATACCTAACCTTACCAACCTTATAAATCTGATAAAATTAAATGCATGGTCGGTCTTTTAGTACTGTTCTCCTTGCCATAAAACCATTTGAAATGCTCCCTCTCAATATGTGCATCGATATACGAAAATGTTTAGCACATGGAGGATGAAGTACACACATGAGTCCATAAAATCACATTTTTATAAGTTTTCATATTTTAATCACATTTTCTCCCCTTATCAGAAATTTTAAACCCTTTGATATTTTGGATATCAATTGATTCAAATATATTAAAAAAACTAGGAGAAAAATGTGCTGATTATTCATAAGCCGATTAGGGAACATATTAATGCTCCCCCTCAATCTATGAGGGTATGTGTAAGTGTAAAGTATAATAATTTTGAAAGATTTTGAGTTTAACAAAAAACTCATGAAAAATTTATACCTTGACACTTAACACCTAGAGATACACCTGCATAATAATGTACAAGATATATTATACAATATAAGATAATATTGACCTGAGTACCGGAATGATGAGATCATTCTATTCTATGGATGAGTCTGTAGTCAATATCTCTTAACCGTCCACTAACAAAGCTTTCGAGATTCCTGAATATTCGCCTTATCTTAAGCCTTCTCTCAATCAGCTTGATAAACTCTTGACTCCTCCGTTTATCATCCTCTGTCCAAGTTCGATTCTCCATGCCAGGATTGAACTTGAATAGCTCGTAGTCTTTGACCATGTAATCCAGCTTTTCCAGAATTCTCGTCAACGTGCCATCGCTGAACTTTGCACCTCAGTCTCCCTCATTATCTTCTTCTGATTATTCCTATCTCTGTAGATCATGGCCCTTGGTTTATGGACAATGGTGTAATATTCTTTGAATAGAAAATCAGTTGCATCCTATCTCGACTGTGTAAGGTTGAGCTTTGTTTGATAGCTCTCAATACCGAGTTGCAAGTCTTTCACACTTTGTCTGATCACTATGTTCCTAATCTACAAGTTGACTGCATTGAATAGATGAACTTTGTTAGCTCTAGATAAGTAGTTGAGCTTGCCTTAAAGATGAAGCAGGCACATGTCTTCAAAATCATTCGGATGCAGATTTTTGAAGTCGGCTTCCGAGATCTTGTATTCTTTGTAGTCAACTCTTCATAAAACAATCTCTTTTAAGAATGTGTAGCCGTATCTGGAGTAGGTCTTGAGACTGACAACACTAAGAATCTACATGTGAGATCTGACTGCATTGCGATCAAAAGTGGCACTGTGTCTTGTAATGTAGAATTCCTTGCACTTGAACCACCAGTGTGAAATACCGTAGGCTGCACTAATATCGTAGTCACGTTTACTTTCAATCCATAGTGACGGTACTAATTCTTCAAGCCCGTAGTCTGGATAGTAAGCTACTTTCAGCTTGGATATTGACAGAGCATTCCTTCTTTCATTGTCTCCTGATACAAGATATTCCAGGTCTTTATTGAAGAAGTATTGAGTTTGTATTATTACCTGACCTGGTGGACCTCCTAGAGGCAAGGGTTGCTGATGTCATGCGTAACCTGATTACCCTTAGGATTCATCAAATCAATCTTGTCTGTCAGTAACAAGTAGCACTCTTCCATTTGAAATTAAAGGGATATGCTGTTCTTGTGAAATGGCTAGACTATCTTATAAGCTTGACCTTCAAAGTTAGCTTTAACGAGCTTCTTATTCCCAATCTGTTTGCAATACCATTTGATGAAAGATCCCATATCTCTAGTTTTCCGAAGTAACTTGTTTTCTTCTAGATCATTATAAGTTTTGGCCAGTGCATCAGCCCAGTTGTTCTCAGTCTCAGGTAAGTCATTTAGAGGAATAACCCAGTCTGGTTCAGGTGTTTCCGGTGTGTCTTCTTCTGGTACAGGCTTCAACTAGTCTGGTCTTGTCTTGATCTTTGGAAGGTGGGCAGCACCGGTATCTTCTGAGTTTGAGAGATGCATATAATCTGGTATTATAATGTCAACAACAGGCTGTTTAGATAGGGAAGTAGACTTTTGCTTGGAGGAGCTGGAGGGAGCTTCTCTTGTGTCATAAGTCTTCCAAGCTAAGGACTTCTGAACTGGAGGCTGTTTTGAAACCAATGCATCTGAATCATGCCTTTTCTTCTTGCTTTGGTCAGAGTCTTTTGGAGGAGGTGGCAAGAGGATCTTGGTCATCATGGCGTCTCTTACGAGACTTAGCCATTTCGTCATTGAACTCCTCCCTGTTTTCACGATCCATAGATGCCTCCAAAGCTTCGTAGAGAGTTGTATGCTTCGGATGTGATTTGTAAGAGCCACTTTCAAACATCCGATCATGAAGAATTTCTTTCATCTCAAATTCAGACAAGTCTCTGAAGTGTTCATGAGTTGGATTTTGGAGAGCGTTGTGAACGGCTTCTTTAACGACCTCATTAACGTATTTTTCAATCTTCGAATACAGATCATGATTCTCCAGTGTGTAAACCCTAGATGAAAGAGCTTGAGTAGTCATGTCATGGAGCTTGTTTTTCTTCTTAAAGTTAGCACATATCTTTTCTAGTGCAGAGACACGAGTAGCTAATTTAGAATCAGTTGTGCTTTGTTTTTGTGGAGGTGGTGGTGGTAGAAGTGTTGTTGTTGTTGTTGCGGTTTGTTGATCCCAATGAATAGATCTTTAACTCCTTAGCTTGATGTAAGGTTTAGTATCCTTGGATGAATCCAAATGTACTAAGAATGAAACTTTGAGAGTATGATATAAACTATACAGAATCTAGTTTATATCACTAAGAAGAATAACAGTAATGAATGTTTAACACACATAAATATAACCAAAACAATAAGCTCCAATATATTAATACGAACACTCTTTGACAGTGTTAGGGTTTACAACCTTGAAGCTATGATAATGACTCGTTTTTGATACATTGAATTCTATACCCTAGGACCTCCTTTTATACACCAAGGAGTCCTACAAGGCTTACAATACTTTCCTAAGATATCATGATCTTTTCTAAAAGCAAACATTCTCTTTAAACAAATTCATTATACACTTCTCTTTACCAAAATAAATTCAATTACTTATCTTCGTTAAGTATCTTGTTCTCCAAACAATCCTTATCTACTTTACTCAGTATTTCTCCTTACTGAACATGGTAGTATTCTCTATGCAGTTGTAATCCAGGCAGCATTAATTTTATACCTAACAGTATAAATTATACTAACAGTTGTATACTAGCTAGTGTGTAACTTTATACTACCAGTACTAACTAGCTTTAGCATAGAATTTCATTAGTATCACACCAAACTCAATACTATCGTTAGCTTGACACTCTTAATAATATACCGACGCTTCGGTAGTTAACTCTAGAAGAATTATCTTGTGAAGTCTATAAGTCCAACAATCCTCCCCGTTCGATTCTTAGTGTGTTATATGAAGTGAAGTGTTTATCGGGATCCTACACCTTGAATTTATGTATTTCTTTTAGCTTTTTGGTCTCACATAAAATTTCATATCATTTATGTTCTTTTTCTGGTTAATAATGGCAGGAAGAAGTCACAAGAGCCAAAAGAGCAATTAGTTTGATGGGTGCTCTTTGTTAGAAACATGTTATGGTATTTGTATCTGAAATGACAAGAAGGAATGTGTGTGTTTGTGAGTGTCTTATATTTCCAGAGGTATCTCTCAACTCATATTGCTTCTCCGTATTGGTTAGATGCGTTTATGTTCTCATTATTATGGACTTATGATATGAACTTAAGACAATTGTGGTTATTTTGCAACAGTAAAATATGGAGGAATCTTGCTCGTTAGTACATTTTGTTAGCCTTAAATATATTAAGTCAAACAAGAATGTTATCGGTCTTAGAAAGTCAAACTAGGTCTTGTATTGTAATAGGCCAGTCGGGTTCAACGGGCTTGGATTGTAATCTAATGTTGTCCATGTTAAGGGTGAAAGCCCCTGTTTAGCCAAGCCTGGCCCGTAAAGAAAGCCCATGAGCCAACTAGAAGGCTAGGGTATAAATTCCCTTCACCACACTTGGTGAAGGGTGTTGGTTACATTTCACTTCACTTGTAACTTTCCTATTCTCTCTCTAATCTAGTTTCTCTCTCTACTTTCTCTCTCTAAGATTTCTTCTCATTTTCTAGCATCTTGGTATAGATTATAGTTGTGTAATGGATTAAACTAGTGGGATAACATGTGGTACCAGAGCTAAAGGGGTGTTTAGTGATTGAATTTTGTGGGTTTATTGGTTTGTTTTCTTTGGTTCGAAAAAAGTAAGAAAAAATCAAAGTTTGATCTTTGTTTCGTGGTTAAAAGTGTTAAAGACTTGTACTTTTGGGCTTAGATCACTTCCTTGCATCATTACTAAGTGGTTTTAACATCATTTCGTAGCTTACAAGAAAGTTTGAAGATTTTTTCTTGGCTGCGTTTTGACTATCTGAAGAAGTGTTCGTCGTTGCGTTTTGACAAAAGTCATTGCGTTTTGACTAGATTCGCTGCGTTTTGACAAAAGTCATTGCGTTTTGACTAGCTTCGTTGCGTTTTGACAAAAGTCATTGCGTTTTGACTAGATTCGCTGCGTTTTGACAAAGGTTGCGTTTTGAAGACCATCATTGCG
>BQNB010167892.1:3190-13947 GCA_026074375.1 Tanacetum coccineum
AGAATAGTAATCTTCAAAATATCTTCATTTAAGCTCCAGAATGCGCGCCTTTTGCTATCTTTCACCAATTACTCCATGATTACTGCAATTCTCAAATATAAACGATTAAGTAACAATTCTTTGCAATAACTATACGAAATGGGTTAATATTGTAGGATAAATGATGCTATAAAATAAACGTTATTTGATGTCATCAATGTTTATCAATTTATACTTGTTTACGTGCTTTTATGTGCGACCTATCATTCAATTAGATCTAGTGATACAGACTAAGTAAGCTAGATACCGGGATGGCTCTCCATATAGTAATTTATATATCTAGAACAACAGGATCACAAATAAATCCCATGTGAACAAGTTGAACTAGCAGGTGACCCAGGATCAATAAATAATGTACTGATTCCTTCGGTAAAGAGTTAGACAGTGGACTACTAGAATATAAATTGCCATTAAGCAGTAAGTGGGTAAAGTCTCCATGAGTTAGGGTTTAATAAGATCCCCATTATTAATCACCTAAGATAGGTTATAATCAGAAAATAGGATACTTTATGTGATGCGTTTAATTGTGATAGAATTCTATGTATCTAGGTTTTAGAAAGAAGTACCGCCTAAATGTTGGAATGATATGCCGCCTCAAGATAAGCACTCATTGCACTAAATAAACAAATCAATGTTTTAATTGGATTAATCATGGCTAATACAGTTTTCTTATATTTGGCTAGACTGCTCTTCTATCTTTTGTTTGTCTGCTTGTGTATGTTATTGTGTTTTAAATTGATCTAAGTTACCACAAAACCTGTGCCAATCTCTTAGACTAAAACCCCCTTATCCGTTAGAATTAGGTTTAGCATAGATTTAACATAGAATAGAATTAACATAGTTTAAATTAACTTAGTTTAGTTGACCAAAATATTGATAGAATAAAAGATTAACATTCTTGCTCTTAGTGATCGACACCCTACATACCAACGAAACTACATTTGATTGGGTACACTACTCGTTAAAGTGTTGTTTTAGATAAAGTCAGAAAAATATAAATGTAAAACTTGAATAACTAAAATAACAACCTACACGATAACACGTCAAGTTTTTGGCGCCACTGCCGAGGAATAAAATTGTTTAATCTTTATTTTTATTTAATATTTTGGTTCTTAAACTTAGATTAACTTAACCCCTAGAATTATTGTAAGTAGTGTAATTTAGATTAGTTTAAATTTCTGTTTTTTGTTCTTTGTGTTTTTGTTTGGTTTTGTTTCTTGTTAGTGCTTTGCATGATAAGTTATGATGGATGAGTCAGATCTAACCATGGAAGAATACATAGAGCTTCAGGCTGAAAAGGCTCAAAGACGTGGTCAAACGTTTACTTAGGAAACTGCTACATATGGTAAAGTATATTGTGATGATCTTGATTCTTTCATAGATTTTGAAACAGATTTCCCAGCTATCGTCTACAATGATGCGTATGCATCAAGTCAGAATGTTTCTTCTGAACCAACTGTAAGTATTTACAATGAAATTAAAGCTGACATTGATTTTAGCATATCATTTCCAATTCTGAGGATGAGGATTATACTTTCATATACGACAAGGATTCATTTTCTTTTAAAATAATTCATGTTAGTGATTTAAAACCAGAACTGGTAGATGAACATGTTGAAATCAATACTGAATCATGTTCAGAAAACATTGACATTAAACCAATGGAAAGTGTTACTTGTGTAAGGAAGGACATCACTCCCGTTGAGTTTAATGAAAACTTAGAGACAAATTAAGACGATAAAAGCAAACCATCAAAAGCAAATAATTTTATTCTAATCATAAATTCGATAAGTTGGATAGTTTTCACAACGGGAGGCCATTGATTTTCATAATTAAAAATCTATATGTGTCATTTGGCATTCCCTTTGACCCAATCGGTTTTATAAGGATGATGTTTACACAAGGAAGTTATAGAGGCAAATGTATGTTTTTCTTTACTTTGTTAAAATTAGGGAAAACTAGTCTCCAAGAACGAATACGACGTATTAGGTAAACATATATACGCGGTATCCACTATTTTTAACCTGGGTTGACTAAGTCAACGACTTTGCCCAATACGTCGTATTGGATAAAAACTAATACGGCCTATCGGGTTTGGGTATAAAAACCCAGCTGATACGCCAAATAAGTTTTACACACACTTTTCACACTCTCAAAATTTACCCCCAATCAAAACTTAGAGTCCGATTCTTGGTCGCTTACATTTAGTCTCTTTCAATTCCTAATCACATGGTAATGTGTTCGTATCACTCACTATTCTTTTTCCTTTTTTGTTTTATTATAATCGATTAGGGTTAGGGTTTAGGTTGAGATTTAGGGGTTCTACGTTTTGCCAATACCTTACTATATATCCCTTTTCATTTAGGGGTGCCTTATGTTTATGGGTCGAATGGGTAGAAATGGGAATCCCATTTCATTTTTAACTACAAAACCGATATGACGTATCCAGTAAAATGGATATGGCGTATCAAGTAATTTTTACCTAAATCTTAAAACCAATACGACATATTTATTCACTTGGATATGGTGTATTGACCTTTTGGAAACTTTACCCATTGATACCCTATACGCCGTATTGAGTTTTCCCAATACGGCGTATTGAAATCTCCCAATACTCCGTATATATGACCTATGGAAATGGATTATTCCCATGAAACTGTATACGGCGTATCCACTTCCCAATACATCGTATTTACCCTTTTGATCAAAATGATTGGTTATAATCTTTGTGCTAATTCAGCTAAATCTTGCAGATATGGCTCTTCCACCTAGAGATCAAAGGCATCTATAACTTAAGTTTGAGGGTTTGGAGTACTCGAAGGGTGATATTGAAGATTTAATGGGGAGGTTTGGTAAGATATACGGTAGAGGGTACATCGCGTATAGGTTTTGGATTTTGGGGGATTGACAGACGAGATGGCTAAGGGATTGAGTGGTAGGATGGTTATGGAGCATAGGGATGCTCAGGGTCAGAGTGTGTTTACTAGCCGTGCTTGGAGGCGGCTATTGTGGTAAAAGGGCATTTGGTGTATGAGCTCATTCTGTAGTTCTTTAGCACCTTTAGATTCGGAGAGACGGTTCTTGGTCTTGACACGGTTGAGGCATTACAATTCCAGTTAGGTGGAACTAAGCGCCGTATGAGCTAGAGGCAGTTTATTTTAGGTATGGGTCTACATACGGCAGAGGAGATGGAGTTTGTTGGATTCGGTGTATACTGGGCCGAAAGTGCGAGATAAACCCTCGACAAGGGGGATTTGAGTGCTTATTGGAGAGATATCTAGTTTGAGGGGGATTTCCTTAGTACAACCCCGTCTTACACTGCGATTAGGGATCTGATGCTTAGGCTATGCCATAGGTTGATTGCGTGCAGCATTGTTGGGAGGAGTCAGGCACTTGAGAAGGTGACTGTGACTGATTTGTTTTACCTCAGGGGAGTGGATATTGATTCAGTCAGCATCCCTTATCTTTTGGCTCAATATTTAAGGAGATTTTCTTTAGAGAGGAAGCAGGGGGCAATGATATCTAAGGGTCAGTTTGTTGCTCGTTTGGTAGAGCACTTTGAGCTGCTTACTAAGTAGAGACTTCAGGGATTGAAGGTGATAGTCCAAGCCCTCCCTATGATTGATATGGCCGAGCTGGTGCAGCTATAGATTTGCGAGGAGCTTGATGATACTTGGGCTTGGGTAGCCTTGGGACCAAAGAGGCAGCATGATATTATAGTTAGCGCCCCTGAGGTAGCTGGCGGTGCTCTTGTAGTTGATGAGGGTGCTCTGGCTATTCTAGCACCCGTACAGGCTCCTCATCCACCACCTGCAGTAGCCCAGACTAGGACTATGCCTCAGAGGATGGCTAGGCTCAAGGAGGAGGTTCATGGGATTCGAGAGAGCTTGGCTGAGCAGTTAGAGGTCATGGACGCAATGGCCAGAGACTTTTCTAGGTTTATCGTATGGACAGCTAGTGGTATATCGTAGCTGCTAGATTTGAGTAGAGTGACTTACACAAGGTATTCTGAGACCAGCGTGCCATATCAAAGGCGTAGGGTCAGAAGTAGGACCGATGATGCTAGCACCTCAGCAGCTCCACAGTAGCCACCTCCCTGATTTCTCTCTCCTTTACTTTTGATCTCTATCATTTGTACATTTATATTATTTATATCGTGATGTATCTAGACTTTAAACATGTTACCTTTTGATTTATTTATATTATGATATGATGGTTTTATGATTTCTTTATGCATGATAAAATCAAGCGTGGCAGTAAGTTCAGCATCTTAGCTCATTGATTGATAACCAGCGTGAAAGGAGCTGAAGAAAAAGTCTGACTTAAAGACTTAACTGAAAATAAAAGTGCTTCCCGGGAGACAACCTGGACTATTTTTTTATTTATTTTATCAAGTCTGTCTTCCCACATATCAATACGGCGTATCCGCTCTATACCATACGGCGTATTGATTGTCTAGACGTTATCAGTCCTTTATTTTCTCTGCATATTTAAAATATTATTGTCAATTCTGTCCATACGGCGTATTCATTATATGATACAACATATTTGGCAGAACTGACCCGTACTCAGATACTTTTTACAGGTCTTATATGGCATATCCTGGTTTTAGGATACGGTGTATTGACTGCCTTACAGTTTATGTTTTTACTTTTTATTATTAACCATAGATACCCGAGATAGGATTGCATGGTTTTCCTATATTTTGCATAGGACCTCGCTGGAAAGAAATCGACAACGTTGGTAAATTATCTCGGTGATGTTGTAGACTTTAGAACTTGGCTTGGTATATCTATTCGAGACCACAATAATGAGTACTATGGATTTAGATGGATTAACTTGTTTAAATTGGTAAATTTCTAGGATTACACCCAAAAAGCCTATATATGTTGTTTTATTAACTAACCACACCGGTTAGTTAACCCCCGTATAAACCCTTTGTTTGCTCTCATTTTAAGAGTAAGATACCCCTAGAAAAACCAGTATAGCCAATCCTTTAGGATAACACCAACTATTTGTTTTGTTACACCTTTACACCTTAGCCTACCCTGTTAGATTAAGTCCATTTATCAGTTGCTAGTTGCTTTAGTGTAAAGTATGTATTTACTGTGTCTTGTGTCGTTCTCTATCTCTGGTATGGTTGGGAAATTGCACATTGCAATGGGAATGTAAAAAGTAGTCAAACTTATGTATTTTTACTACCATCAAAATTATTGGTATATCCGAGTACGAAGAATGAAGAGTTATGGAAGAAATTATCCGGAGTTATTATAATTGTAAAGATGGTGAAATTAGACCGAGATTCATAGTGTATTGTTAAAAAAATTAGAAAAGCGCTGCAAAAAAGAGAGGAGGAAATTATGAAGATAGCCGGTTCATAAAAGCATTAAACCGATGGTATTATTTGAAGGATCGATTAATCGTTGATACGTATTATAACGATGTATAGTTTTGTATAAAGTGGTAGATATCGCCACTTTATTTTGTAAAAGTATGTATACTATGGATGATTAGGAAGTTGACAGTTATAGGAATGCCAACTTAGGGTTGTTTTCATTGATCTATGATCAAGACGTTTGTGTAAATATTTCTGTGTCTTTATCATGGAACGGTCAGGAAAGTATCGAGCAACTTGTACCTTATCTGTTTGGACTTAGTCTATTTGTTTCGTAAATTTTTATTTAATAATAATTATTCCCTTTCGTAATCTCTATCCTTAAGTATTATTCGAATGAGGATGCGAGCGATCACATATGTCTATTCCGTCGTTACGGCCATGTATTGTGATATTGTCTGCCTTGTTGGTTTATTACTTTTGGAGAAAGGATTAGAAAATCCATACCTTATATCATTCTTTATCCTAACTCTTGGTTAAACTCGAATGAAGGAATTGAATGCAATCATGTATGTCTATTCCATTATTATGGATGTGTATATATGGTTTGTCACCCTTGTTGGTGTGGTAATTTTGGTGAAGATTACTACTCCTACTCTTTAACTTATTCGAGTTAAGGTTTGAATGCAGTCATATTTGTCTATCCCATCATTATGGGTGTGTATGTATGGTCTTTGTCACCTTTTCTGGAATATTGGTATCGATGGAGACTAGAAAGAGTGATCAAACCCTTTAAGCCTTTGAACCTAATTTACCTTTATAAACTTGTTACTCATTAGCTTTAGTGGTTGAGATGTGTATCCCTGCCAAGCTTATGATAGAATACTCGCCACGACCGAGCAATTGAGCGAATTAGTTATATGTTACCACATAGATTAGTTGAGTGATTTGAGTGTTTTCATCTTTCTATTTCATGAGATGTTTGGTTATGTACTAGTAATTAATCAAATAAATGCTTAACGGAAAAATCCTTAGGGATACATTTTCATAAATTTTTAAAGGCTACTTGAAGACAAGTAGGATTCAAGTGGGGGGGGGGGATATTTAATGACATCAAATAATGTCACTTTTATAGCATCATTTATCCCATGTTTCTAATCCATTTTATATAATTATTGCAAGAATTGTTACTTAATCGCTTATGTTTGAAATTTGTAGTAATTATGGAGTACTTTGTGAAGATTAGCTAAAAGACACGCATTCTGGAGCTTAAATGAAGAAACATGAAGAAAACTGTTTTGACATCCTATACGCCATATTCATCAAGGAAGATACATCGTATATGTGCCTGCACTTCACAAGAAACCATGAAGACCTATACGCCGTATCTAGAGTCTACCATACGCCATACCTAAGATATAGAATATAAAGATTCTGGAAGATATCGAACGTGGTCCCTACTCCTAAAAACCTCCAATACATCGTATTGACTTCAGCCAATATGGCTTATCGACCAAATTCTAGACAGTATAAACAAAAAACCTAAAAACGACTTTTAGGAGTGCTTGATCATATTTTCGATACCTTAACCACAAAAGTTGATTTTCAGAAGACAAGAAGAGCAGAAGAGGTCAAGTAAAGCTATTAATTCCATAGGAAACACCTTGTAATCTCTTATACTCTATTAATCGTTCAATTTTTAGTTTCATTCGTTTAACTCTGTTAGTTTATCTTGGTTGAATTATTACTTACAATGATTAAGGGCTAATACCCTTGGGTATTAGCCATGTTTATGAATATTTAAATGTTTGGTTTGTTTATATCGACTGCTTAATTTATCATTGATTGCTTGTTTATGTTTATCAATTTATACTTGTGTACGTGCTTTTGTATGCGACCTATCATTCAACTGGATCTAGTGATACGGACCAAGTAAGCTAGATGTCGGGATGACTCTCTATATAGTGATTTATATATCTAGAACAATAGGATCACAAATAATGCCCTATCTTTACCATTGATTTATGTGAATAAGTTTAACTAGCAGGTGACCTGGGATCAACAAATAATGTACTGATTCCTTTGGTTAAGACTTGGACAGTGAACTAATAGAATATAAATCGCCATTAAGTAGTTTGTGGGTAAAGTCTCCATGAGCTAAGGGTTAATAAGATCAAAATTATTAATCACCTAAGATAGATTATAATCAGCAAATAGGATGCTTTATGCGGATGCGTCTAACTGTGACAGAATTCTACGTATTTAGGTTTTAGGAAGAAGTACCAATTAAATCTTGGAATGATATGCCGCCTCGAGATAAGGACTCATTGCACTAAATCAACAAACCAACATTTTAATTGGATTAATCATGGCTAATATAGTTTTCTTATATTTGGCTAGACCGCTCTTCTATCTTTTGTTTGTCTGCTTGCGTGTGTTATTGTGTTTTAAATTGATCTAAGTTACCACAAAACCTGTGCCAGTTTCTCAGACTGAACCCCCCTTATCCGTTAGAATTAGGTTTAGCATAGGATTAATATATAATAGAATTAACATAGTTTAAATTAACTTAGTTTAGTTAACCAAAATATTGATAGAATAAAATATTAACATTCTCGCTCTTAGTGATCGACACCCTACTTACCAATGAAACTACATATGATCAGGTACACTACCCGTTAAAGTGTTATTTTAGGTAAAGTCAGTAAAATATAAATGTAAAACTTGAATAACTAAAATAACAATCTGCACGACGACACATCAGTACCCGTTCATGTAGTATAAAGAGTCGGTAAAACCGAGTTGTTCGCGAGGGATCCTAGTAAGTCCAGTAGTTAGTTTATTTAATCAACCAACGTTTTAAATCCACCAATTATGTATTTAATCTAATAACTAGTAAAAGAAAATAAAAACAAAAAAAGTAAATTATTGAAGGTAAGATCAAGAGTTAAAGGGGTGCATCCCTTTCTAATCTCCTAATTTCACTAATTTTGTGGAATGTTCATCTAATTGTGTCTCAGTGAGTCTTTGGTAGAGGAGTTCGAGTAGAGTCGCTACAACTCCTTACTTCATCTTAAAATTTGGATGCGTTGATGAGGTGTCATTTTATACATTTTTTAGGGTCATTTAACCCCCTAAATCATGCAAATATGCCTAAAATTTATGCTTAATCGTTGGTTTTTTTATGTTTTTAACATTTCACTGGCATTTGGAGGAAATACACGTGACTTGGGCTCATTTGGAGAAGAAACGGACAAGACTATGACTCTACACCAAATTTGTTTAATAAATAATGCAAACAGAGCGTGGAGACGGCGTCGCAAACATCAGGTGATGACGTCAGAATTTTCAAGGTGACGGCGTTAGGAATTTTGCGACGGCGTCATGACGTAGCTGACTTAAACTGGCTTTAGAAGATTTGACGTGGCGACGGCGTCACGAATGCAACACGACGCCGTAGCGACGATTTCTCTATATATACAAAACCTATTTTAGGGTTTTTAGTGTGTAACTTTTGGGAGACGAACCCTAACTTTTAGAGTTAAGTTTGACAGCTTTTTAGGCCGTCTTTAGGGCCTCAAAACCCTATTGTAACTGTCTTTAATCCATGTTTTAATCAAGTGAAGTTCATCTATCCCTTTAATCTTTAAATATGTCTATGTGTTGTTTGATTAATGCTTGTTCTTTTCTCGTGCTTAAAATGCTAGGCTAGATCCATTAGTATTTGCTTATGATTGCATGAAACTTAGATTGTAGATCCTTTTAATGTTGCTTCTTGTGATGGATGTGCACCTTAAGCTTTAGAAAACTAGCCATAAGATATTAAATTGGCATAAATGTCTAGGGAAAAGCGAGATGTGTAGAAAGGATACCATCGGTAACAGTCTTTATACTACCTTACCCCTAATATGGTTGATCCCTCTTAAGATATTTTAATTGCATGTAATTGTTGGGAATTATGCATTCCTGACTTAGTACCGTTAGTTATATTAGTTAGTACCGCTAGTTGTAATTTGTACTGACAGTACAAAATGTTAGTACTGATCAGATAGTTAGTACCGTTAGTATAAAATAGTTAGTACCGTTTATGAGATATGCATGAGATATCTTAGGAAAGGATATGCATGATCTTTGTATGCATTTTGTAAAGCCATTAGAGTTTCTTTAGTCTATAAAAGGAACCCTAGGCATAGTTAGTAGATATAGTTCTACACAGATCAATAGAGATCGGTTAGCAATCATAGTCTTTTTAATCTGTAACCTAGGCAGATTCAAGTTATAATATAAAGTTCTTTTGTGATTCTTAATACTGTTCTTCTTAGCATTATTGATTAGTTTTTGCATAATCAATAGTGTTCAAATCAGTGTTTCATTATTGTTTCTTTAGAATTATCTAAAGAAACAAACCCTTTACAAGCTAAAGGTTTGAGACTGCCAAACAATTGTAAGATGGCAGAACAAGACACTCCTCCACCCACTATCACAGCAATGAAAATACCTATCATCAGGAAGGGAGAATATGATATTTGGAGCATGAGAATGTGACAATATATCTGTCACACAGACCATAACCTATGGGATGTTATTGTCAATGGAGATCTAGAAGAAGAACCTGCACCAACAGGAGATCAATCTGGTCCTTCTGCTCTACCTGGTCTTAAGACTGCCAAACAACTGGCTGCTAAAAGGAATTAGGAAAGAGTTAAGAGCATCTTACTTTTAGCAATACCTGATGAATACCTTCTTAAGTTTCACAATGTTGCAGATGCTAAATCACTCTGAGCTGCAATCAAAGCAAGGTTTGGAGGTAATGAAGAATCCAAGAAGATGCAGAAAAATGTTCTAAAACATCAGTTTGAAAACTTTACTACTTCATCAAATGAAAGTCTAGACAAGGCTTATGATAGATTCCAAAAACTCATAAGTTAATTGGAGGTTCATGGTGCTCCAATATCAAAGGAAGATATCAACTAGAAGTTCCTAAGAAGTCTTCCTTCTTTTGGAATCAAATTGCTCTAATCATAAGAAATAAGCCAGACATTGATGAGATCTATATTGATGACCTCTACAACAATCTTAGGGTCTATGAAGATGAGATGAAAAGGTCTTCAAGTTCGACTTCTACTTCTCAGAACTTGGCATTTCTTTCCTCTGAGAACACTAACAGTACTAATGAAGTTAGTACTGCTAGTGGAGATTTTGGGGTTAGTACTGCTGGAGGAATTAGTTAAGTTTCAACTACCTCATGTGCTCATGATGTAGCATGCTCTTTCTTTGCACAACCAACAACCAGTCCTCAACTTGAAAATGAGGATTTTTAGCAGATTGATGAAGATGACTTGGAAGAATTGGATCTTATATGGCAAGTGGCTATGTTAACTGT
>BQNB010167893.1:0-13947 GCA_026074375.1 Tanacetum coccineum
TGCACATACTATGCATAACACGAACGAAAAACCAAAACGGCTCGACCAAGAAGTTGCGGTTTATCTTAACGGCTATGACCTATTCGTTTATTTGACGTTTTCCATATTAACAAAAGTTAATTATTTTCCCTCAATTAAATCAATCCATGCTGCAAACCCAACACACCCTTTAACAGTTTTTATCCCCAAATCCAAATACCCTATTTGGGTTGTAAAATATACAAAATGAACATTACAAATAATTCACTTATTTAACCAATTTAAACCACCATTATATCCGGTTTTATATATATAAATCTTACGATATATTTATTTTTCGATTATATAAACCAAACGCACCCTAATGGTTTTCCTGCTCACCTAAACACGCCCTTACGGCTGTTACACAGCCAACCACACGCACTCCTAACTGCTGCTAAACCAAACGCACTCTTATGGTCTTTCTGTTAACCCAAACGCCCCTTTTTGGCAGTTTTGTTAACCCAAACGCGCCCATATGTTGTAACTGTCCAACCAAACGCACCCTTTGGGTGTTTCTGCACAACCAAACGCACCCTTTGGGTGTTTCTGCCCAACCAAACGCACCCTTAGGGGGCTGTCATACCAACCAAACGCACCCTTTATTCTATTATCGAAACCAAACGCACCTTGTTGGTGTTTTCTATCAAAACCAAACGCACCTTGGTGGTGTTATAACAACTAACGCACCCTATTCGTGATGAACTCAGATCTGAACGCACCCTCTTGGTGCTAATAACAGCCAAAACACACCCTTTTGTAGTGACACGAAAACCAAACGCACCCTTGTGTGGTTTATGCAAACCCAACGCACCCTATACGGCTGCTGACCCGAAACCCAACGCACCCCGGCTGGTGAAAATCAAACGCACCCTAAATGTTGTTAAACCCGAACAAAACTCACCCTAGTGGTGTGTTTTAATAAAACAAACGCACCCTTTTCGGGTTTTAAGCAAACCAAACGCACCCTCGATGGGTCGTTTTAAAACCAAACACACCCTATGGTGGTGCTCGATGTGATGAAGATGGTGAGGGTGGCATGTCGTGGAGATGGTGATTGTGGTGGTTTCGTTAGTGGTGGAGGTTGCGGTGGTGACGTGGCAGCGGGGTGATGATGTTGAGTGGATCTATGGTGGGGGTGGTGTTGTGGTGGGATGGAGATGGTGGTGGATGTGGTGTGCGTCGGCTGGAGGGGGAGGCCGGAGACGGCGCCGGTGGCCGGAAAAGATGAAGGAGAGGGAGAATTATAAATGGGAGGCTGGGTATAAACGATAAACCCTAATAAGGTTTTCTTATATATAGAAAAGTTTAAAGAAAAATGGCAAGTTGGTTATTGTTTAGGGTTATCATTATAAATATTACTAGAGGGACCATTTGTGAAATTTTCGATAATTAATGGTTCGGGGCTCGTTTAGGATAGTTAACGGTTGATTCATGACACGAAAATTTCGCCGTTGCGTTCAAAATGATTTTTCCATGAAAATAAATATATACTCGACTGTTATTTTATAAATCTTTTATAACATTTATTTAAAAATGTTCATTATTTGTTTGTGTATCACAGATAAACTTTGTCCGAAAAATAAAACCTTAACTGGTACATCCGCGTTTGCATAAACGCTTTTGAATACATGTTAATTAATTTATTAAATATTTTTATTTAATAAAAATGATAATTAAATGTAATTTAATTATTTCTGAGTTAGTACGCGTTGTGTGCGGTGTTCAAAATTTTGCGAGGGTACTTCAGTCATTTTCTGCTTGTTTTTTGGTCTCGGACAAAACTAAAAAGTTTTTCGGAATGTCGTTTTACATCAAATTGCTTTAGAGTCCGAGTTGTGAAAACGTGATTTAGTGGGTCATTTTTTATAAGTCAACTTAGGAATAACATATATCTTCTCGTTTTCAAGTCAAATAAGTTAAAATAAATTTGCACATGAGAGATATGTAATAATAAATATGATTTATTATTTAAATATGTTTCGAAAAATTTACTGGTTACGCGATAATCGTTTTTATGTGGCAATAAAAGATCAAAAGTCAAAAAGTCAAGTCGGACCTGAAAAGTTAAAGGGTAAAATAGTCATTTAAAATTTCAAAAATTGCCAGTTGTTACATTATCCACCTAATTTTAAGTAGAAAAACAAGAATATTTCTCCTTATTCAATTCGGGGTAAAATAAGCAGTTTTTAAAAAGCAGCTAGGGACCTAACTTTTGTCCTCATATCTAACCTAGTAATCCTAAGCAAATCCAAAATTATTTCCTAAACATCTTATTTTTAAACCTTCAAATTCATAAAAACTGATTTCATAAACCTAAACACCTACAAAATAAACACATTCCAAACAACAATAAATCAATAAACATTAGCAAATAACTCCAATCAACTTTTAAAACTTTCAAAATTCTAAAAACCGATTTTTTTCAAACACTACACACCCAATACAACTTGTTTCAAACCTTCTTCAAATCGCGCCATGACTTCTTACACGCATCCTTATAAACTCATTAACCTTGATTGCTACATATAAAGTATAAACTATTCCAAGCAACGATAATTCTAAACTACCATAACTCAAAAAATGCAGACCTTGCATTAGTCAAGCCAAGGTCAAATTTCAGTCTATCAAAATGAGCCGAGCTCAAAATACATTTTAAATTCAACACAATTTCATATCAAAGGCATGACAAGTTCTTATAAGTGTTCACCTATTTCTAAACTTAGACACTAATAAGAAAACAAGCAATTCATGAATTGATATATTAACAAAAGATTTATCAAACACAAAAATACCAAATAAAATCACATGAATATGAAAAACACTAACCTTGAATGGAAAAACAAATCCGTACAACGCATATGTTGCCAAGTGTTTTGGATTTTTTGCTAATTCTTTCAAATGTGTCTTCTTGTGTCTTGCAACCACGTTATAGACCCTTTTACGGAATTCTAACCACATATGTTCTCCCAATGGAAATGCAGTCCATGCATAAAAATCATCTACTAAATTGACAATCGAGTTTGAAAGTACGTGTTTAAGCTCTTGAACCATAAAAACATAATCTAAAGCTAAGAACAAACATACACGTACAACATCCTCATCCTCCAATTCATTAAACTGACGATCATTCTTAACAAGATCGAAAAGACGTCCACCCTTGATATTACTAATATCTGGAAATACATGGAGACGGAAACTAGACTTGTCTTCCTCTAAAGGGTTTAAAGAAACATTGCCAAATCAAAAACCTGCATTTAAATAGAAATCCTCCCGACCAAATTCTAAAGTGCGGTTCCCAATATCAAACATAAAAGGAAAGTTGGTACGAGGGTTATCCATGTAATGTTGGTGTTGAAGTAGAAAATTCAACAAGTGATTATCGTGAGATATTGTTCGTATGTCTAACCATTTGCCAAAAATCGTCCGACTAAAAATATCAAAACGCTCACCCTTCCAACTCAACTTCTTTTTTATGGTATGTAGAATGTGTAACTTAGATCTAATACTAACATTGGCATCATAAACCTAAATAAAAAAACCATTTTAAATATAATTGTTACAAAATCAATAATTATAAAAGAATCATTGTCACACAATGGATAATTATAAAAGAAAAACTTACGATTTGTCTTTCAGTCATTGTTAAACGGATCGAAAAGGGGTTAAACTACTAAAATCTTGATTTGTTAAACGGATCGACATACATACGGTAAGTGATTGTACTTTGATTGGAAAAAACGATTATGATTTTGATCGGATTTAGAGTGGACTCAATAATGAATATCAATATGTGTGTGTGTGTGTGTTTGAGTGCGTGTTGGAAGAGAGAGAGAGAGAGAGAGAGAGAGAGAGTAGTGCGTGTACTATGTGTTTTCTGAAAATTGATAGTGCACGATTCCCAATGAAATCTTTTGCAAAAAGGTAGAAGATTTTACACACTGCCAAATATAGACGTAAAGCAGCCGCCGGTAGAGCAGCTGACGTTGATGAAAAGACAAAAATGATTTTGAGTTAAGTGGGGCTTTGGTATGATTAGGTGGGTCAACCTAATGAATGATGGGTCACGAAAAAGGTACCTCAAATATGACACATGTCGATCATCTAATATGGTAGAGCAGTGAAGCTGTCGAGCTTGACCAAAATAGGAAGAATGGATTCAAAGTGTGTCATGGACTATGGTTTAATTACATGACCCTTTTGAGAAACAATGCATATAGAACAACTTTATATGTAGGATCAATTTATAGGAAACTTTTTTCAAGTAGCCCCACATGGGTAAAAGAATGAAAAATTGTCTTATTAATATAATGTGATGTACAATTAATACCAAGTTATGTTTAGTACTATTGACTTGTAGTAATTGATGTAGTTTATTAGAAAAATCACATCAAAAGCTATGAGTTACAATTTAAGTACTGTCTTATGGTCCGTTTGGTTTGTTTATGAATTTGAATTTTAATTTGATTTAAGATTTGGTTATGATTTGATTAAAGAGTGTAAAGAAAAATGTTTGTTTTAAAAGTTTGAGCGTAAAAATTAACATCAAATAATTACTGTAGTATATTAGAATTGAAAAGAGAGTAGAATAATGGGCCCACCTTGATATG
The DNA here is from genome assembly GCA_026074375.1 of Tanacetum coccineum. Lineage (NCBI taxonomy): Eukaryota > Viridiplantae > Streptophyta > Magnoliopsida > Asterales > Asteraceae > Tanacetum > Tanacetum coccineum. Next base: position 4,629 of record BQNB010167893.1, read on the forward strand.
TGGTGAGAAACAATATAACAAAAAAACGTAGAAAACGAATTGCTAAAAAGGGTACCGACACAAACTTCAAGAAAAGTATTTGTTTTATAGTTTCGCCAATGTACCAAACGCACCCTTAACATTTTGTCTCTTTTAATTATGGAAAAATATGTCTTCTTAGTCTTTTACTTTTACAAAAATGTTGTCGTGAGTCTTCGTTAACCATTAACTTTTTCATAAAATATACTAATATTAGTATATAGTTAGAAACATGTTTCGTATTTTTCGCTAACACTATCAATAAAAAAATTCATGTTATTCCTCTTTACAGCAAGAACTCATGTTGGTCGCATTAAAAACTCTAAAAAATTGATTTTTCATTTTTCGTAACCGAAAATAACGAAGTGTTTGTTTTATTAAGGTTACTAAATAACAAAATATGTTTTACTTAACCACTCAGGGGTGGCGTGGTGGTAAAAAGGGTTTGCAACTATTACACTAAAATGTGTGAGGTATCAAGTTCGATTTCTGCTAGGTGCAAACAACTCGGAAGTGGCCATGCCAACCTCCTGAAAATGGAGGACTTTACTTAGTTCAAGTTTGTATTACGGTAGGTTCAAACTCGTGAATTAGTCAGCTTATAAAGCGGAAACCATGATTAAAAAAATATGTTTTACTTACATTTGTGTACACTTATTTGCCTTTTTTATAATGAGATACATAGAATTTGATTAATAAACGTGTTTTAGATCATTCGTTGCAATGACACGTATAATATACTACTTTCGTGTAAAAATGTATTATAGGGACACCGAAAGATATGTCGTTGGTGCAAGTTCAAGAAGTAAGATGATAATTCACAAATTAATACACACATAGGTTATTATAGTTTGCGTTTTCGTTCAATTAAATTTCTCAAATATATACTAATATTTTGCATATTTTAAATCAAGTGCGAGCACAAAACTCCAAACTTAGTTTAATTTTATAAGTTTAGAAAATGTATATCCGTGTGTAAGATAGAAGTGAGCATGGTGCGGGTTGGTATGCGTTTTGGCAAAAACTAAACTGCATCCGCAATTGCGATTTAAAAAAAATGAAAATCCGCAACCGTGCGGTTCTTGCGGTTTCTGTTTTTGGCGGTTTCGGTTTTTGCGGGTTTTCCTGTTTTTATAGTTTTTATTTTCAAATTAATATTTTTGGTATATATTTATTATAGAATAAATATATTATAAGGTTACATGATTGATTGAAACATATATATAAAATGTTGTGTATTAGTATGAAATTATTAATTTATAAATAGTAAAAGTCAAATGAAATGAACAATTTTAAAAAGTTCGATGATAAATTGAAAGAAAAATAAAATTATATGATCTAAAAATTACACAATAACTAACCAATAATATGTGTTTGAAATAACTAATTATGAAAGTAAAAACAAATGCTAATACTAATTATAGAACTCAGTAGACAAACAAAAGCATTTTATCAAACAAAGAAGTTATGCAAATTTAGTGACTTATATATATAATCATATATATATATAATGATATATATATATATATATATATATATATATTACTACTCATATTTCACTCATACCTCATTATAATATATATACATATTATATATATATAGACACTGTATGTTACATGGCAAAACCTCTGCCCGATAATGGAAAAATCGGTAATGGACTTGTTCGTTTTGTCAACCCGCCCGATGGGCGGGTATGACTTGTGGTTTTGTTTTGATTAATATATATTTTTTAATTATTTGTTTTCTGTATTTTTTTGTAAAAATATGTTTAGTTTATGGATTTTTTATAGAATGAGAAATTTTGAATAAATTAATATATGGAATTATATCAAGGTTTATTTTTTATTTTATGTTATTATACTTTATTATAGTTAGTATATAAGCAAACTCTTTTGAGAAGTTGAGCCAAGTCTTTCTGATGTAACTTAAGTAGATGTTAAATAAATTTATAAAATCAAGCATACTTCATATAAATATGAAAATGAAACGCTTTGTCATTTCCAAACTTAATGTTTTTATCCAAAGAGTTATAGAAAATGTTAGTGATGCCACCTTTGAACAACTAAAGTACCAATAACAAATCAATAAAGCATAAGTAGATCAAATGCCGAAAATAGAGTGGTTGATCTTTTCTAAGAAAATTTGAGATACAAACTTTAGAGTTTAAAGATTAATGAATACTTATGTGAAAACATAAGTAGCCATGACCCGAGCTAAATTGAATGATTTGATTCCTAGCGAAATCCGGGATTTCGTTTGGTAACTTGGTGTATGTCATGAGTATATTAATAAAAATCATGTAAAAATTTCGACAATTGAAGTATTCCTTCTTGGTATTGTATAGAGGTGGTAATAGGTAAAAAATATTATGAGATGGGAAGATAGTGAATATGCATCTGTATTGGGAACGCCATCACGAGTCGTTCAATATGCTTGTAAGTTCTGTTCACTTAATTATTTTACATTCAGTAGTTAGCTTTGACTTGATATGGTTTATGATGTATACAAGACGATGTCCTTCAGTTGGCCACTAAATATTGTAATTGCATCATCTGGTATGTTGTCTTACTTTATGCAGCGGAAGTCTCATCAGCTATTTAAATGGTCCATCTAACAAATGTAGGTACATCCAAAGAAGTTTTGATTATTAGCTTATAGAGAAGGACAAGCTTCATAATGAAATGAAAGCTGGAAGTGGTTTTCAAGGAATGCGTGAAGCTCTAAGTAAAGGCATAAAAACAACATCAAATTAATAGTTCATAACGGTCTGTAGTAATCCATAATCTATGTTGTTTAGACAGGTATAACTCGACCAATCAACTATAACATATATATTATGCACCAATTAATAAGAATCAGATTAGGATATAAGCTTACCTGGTTATTAAAATATGAACCGAAAACTGAAAATAACTTCTCAATCTTCCTATTGGAGTAAATTATGGTACTCTGCATTAAGAAACCACATTATTGCTATATTTTCATAATCTTTTTTCATAAAACTATTAAAATAGTATAATGTATAGAAGTGACAGCACTTGGTAGAATTGAGGTACACTGATACACGCTGCATAAAACAGAACTGATTATTAAACTCTAGCAATCTTACCTCATTGTAATACCAATATCATGGCAAAGGCTACAGCTTTTGAATTCTAAAACTGATTAAAGTTGTCATAAAGGACATTATATTTCTAGCTATACCAAGGAAAAAACTAACGAAGACACGACCTTAGATGAGGATCTACTTTAAAGGAATAAAGGTACTAACACCTTGGCTGCACAAATGTTGAATTTAAATCATATTAAAACAGCTTAAGCATGCTTTCAATCATGTAAAATCAATTAATCGCTTCTTACAATAATCATATCTAACCTAAACTCCAGTTTCCTAAAATTTCAATCACTAAAAATTAAGCAATCTATTTTTCTGAGGAATGAAATCTCACACACAATTAAATTTGGGGACTGACATAATGATGAACAACTAATCTGCTGCAATTTAAGTGCTTTGGCGCTGCAATTTAAGTGGTAGGACTTGCAATTCACGTGTTTGGTGTCTGCTGCAAATTCACTTATTGTCTCTCTGTGTGGCGATAGTTTTATTTGGAATATACATTTCATTAGATTTAGTTCTACACCTATAGGGTATTTTCTGACTCCTTGGCATACATTTTTTGCATTATGACAATAACTATTATGACAAAACAACACTAAAAACACAAACACGGCACAAAACAGAAAAAACACAAAAAAAAATACAAATGTAAGTATTACAAGATATAAATATATTATCTACGTATAAATAAATACTACAGGTCAATCAGTTCCACACTATTTGCGTTGGAACGGAAGTACCGATCGACGATACAAAGTTATATGTTTGTATCACAATGTTAAAAAATGATGGTAATACATACCTGTTATATACATGTTAATCTTTAACGTCACCAACAGTAGATTAAAGAAGCAAGTAGCAACAAAATGTTATCTTACATGTGTTAAAAACATCAACAATATTAATTAAAAACCAAGCAGCAACAAAATACTACATACTGTGTATCCAAATCCGCTTCAGCAATGAAGACGCTAGCATGCTATCATATACTAAAGCAAAATGAATAATATGATCTTTATCGTCTGATGTACCTTCTTAAAGATCAGTTTATGTTGCAAAAAGAATAAACTTCTCAAATCCTAGACCAAATTTACTATGCTTCACAGCCCCAAAGGGACGCAAGTCAAGGTACCACTCATATGGCTCAAGTGGGAGTTCTATCTCAAGAATCATGCATGTCCGTAAAGTAAAATCATGTCTAGGCTTCCAGTTAACATAGTAGTATCTGCATAACAGATCTTATAAAGGACCCGTGTTTATTTTCAAGTAAGGAAATTGTATTTTTACCGCATCAAATCTTCTAAATCATTTAATTTTGCAACTGCATATTTTTTGTAATGATATTTTGGCCCTTACTGAAATTTCATTGTAATTACTTCACAACAGCTTGACCACCTGCAGGATTGTCTCTACTCTTGCATGTGACAAATGTAGGATTTCAGATGAAAAGATAATAAAAATAAAACAGGTGGTGGCAGTTTCTCATACCTTTCTCTTAAGACATCATAGTTTTCTTTTCTCTGGCTCCCTTCGTTTAATACGTGCACCCACCTATTGAAAAAAAATGCAAAATACTCATTCACCCAACTTTTCGAGCAAAGGCTAATTTGGGGCTCAACCGTCTAAAATATTGTTCGGCTCGAAAAGTTGGCTCAAAAGTGTAAACACCAATGGCTATATAAGCATAAGCCTCGGCTTCAAGTTGGCCAGTAGTAGTAACATTTAAAAATGGAGCCACGTCATCACAATAGCAGCTTGGTTACAATTATGATTGTTTTGGAGATTGTGATGAGACACCCTTAGATGTGAAAAATGGAGATCGATATATGTAAAAGGAAAAGTATCGACCTTTCTATATGTATGAAGAAAAATAAAAGTATTAATTTAAACATTAGATCGATATGACAGCAAAGTAAAAAAATAACAATGCATAGAATTTGTATACTACACCAGTTAAATAAATAAAGTAAGTAGATGCAATTACCTTATTGCAACAATAGGTGACACGCTTGACACCAAGAGTGAAAGAAAGCAAAAAATGTTTATGAGTCTTTCCATCTCAGATACACCAGCTAAGAGTGATAAACAATTATCCCCGTAGTGACTTTGTTGATGAACTGTCTTGGCTCATAGCCGTTGCAGCAAGTTCTTTGAGCTGATTTACTTTCAACTTCATCTTACGCCCATCTTCTCCTGTGATTAAACTTCCAACACACTTGTTGATTTCATCTCTTCCCACCAAACCATTTTCGTCCACTCTCACCACCCTTTCTAATATTGAGTTCCACCCACAGTGCATCAGAAACCCTCCAATAGACCCATGTCCTAGGATCTCAACCTGAGGCGCCCAAGATGACACAAGAAAGCCCCAGTCCTTCACTATGCCCAAGAACCCGTCGCGCAAAAATGCAAATGGTTCAAGATGACTCTGTGCATTAAAATAACTCGCATTCGACTTTCCATGTGGACTTTTAATAACCCATAGAAATCTTTGACTACTTTGTTCCAACCCAAATGCCAATTCATTAATTTGCTCTTGTGATAACTGTTTACACAACTTCAAAAGATCAACACACAAGAGAAGGATATCTTGAGATTTTCTGCACTATCTCGAAGTTCAAACATTGAGTTATTGGTACGAAAACAATGAGGACTGAACTATTTTACATTCAACTGACTCCAAACCAATTCTGAACCGAGTAGGACGTCATGTTCTGAAAGAAAACAATACTCTTCAAACATTATAACAAAGGATGTTTATAAGAATGTTTGATATAAATACAATGGATGCATGTTAATGAGTAGAAATTTAACTGATTTAATCCATCATTTATTTATTGAAAAAGCCATTATTTGTTTAATTTATTCTTATTACCAATTAGTAGAGGTGCAACAGTTACACACACAAAATTATCAGTTAACGTAAGTAGCAACAACATCCGATTAATAAATATTGATTCCTTTTGTTTTGGTGAAAGTTTCAACTCTAATCCAGGGACAAGCCCGAAGTTCTGATCTCTATTTTTTTGTATTATACGATCAAGATTTTTAAAGCCATCAGATGCATCTTTAAAACCCTTTAATGCGATTAGATTGTTTATTTCTACATCCTATAAAGGTGAATGATTCAAAATATCAGAAATACCAAAAGTTTACAGGACCTAAGCATGATCAAGACAATTAAATCAAGTTTGCCATCATATAAAATATTGATACAATATCTGAAAGTAAATATATTCAAGGGATTGCTGATACTTGCCAACTTGCATATCTTGCACTAATGTGTGTCGGACTTTACTCTTCATCAATCTCATGGTCATGTCGAAGTGATGACCCCAAACAAACTTCAAAAATTTGCACTCCAGGAACTCGAAATGACACAATCTTTTAGCACCTGATGACTTAGAATAGAAGGCTGAATAGAAGCAACTAACATATACTTGTTATCTCTGGTGTGCATATATGGATCTAGCAAGGTACGTACCAAAGAATTAATTCTGTTGCAGTCTCTGCCAAGACTCTTGGCTGCATCACGCATGCAAGCAAGGTCTACCACAGCTTACACACCAGCAAAGTCATGATAAATAATGAAAATTATGACAACACAACTTCTTGGATAGAAATATATCTGATGCAATTCATCATGAACCATAAAAGATCAAAACAGATACCTGAAGCAGAACTCGAGCCGACTTGAACAGAACCTCCACTTTGTTTGGAGTAGTCTTCACCTAATCAAGGATTACCTGCACATCTTCCTTTGTGAGTTAAAAGTTGTCACAGTTGCGGATAGCTGATTCGAGAAAACCCCTTTTGGCATGTTGCCCAATCTGCCACACATCTAAGAGAATCACCTTCACTGGATTGTATGTAACATTAGCATTAGGACACCGGGATGTATGTAATTTGCCAGGTAGCATGACAACACCTAGGTCTATATGGTAGTTTCTACGATTTCTATTCTGTGATTATGTGGAGTTCCAGGTTCAGTAGTAGAAAAACCTTCATCATGAGAGAATACTCCTGCTTCTTGCCCGAATACAAAACTTTTCGGAGTATTATTAAATCGACCTCCCTGACTAATTCATTCTATTGTTGCCTCCCCAACCGTATTATTGGATTATGACTCTCAAATCTATCAAATGTTTTAGCAATTGCAGCAAGCTTTTGGCTTACAGAAGAACCTTGTGACACTAATATTTCTCCGTTATTATACAAAAACTTAAAAATGAAAATCATAAGAGCAGAAGTTGATGATAACCCAGCAATGAGAAAAAGGCCCTTGAAGCTATCAAGCGAGAGTCTATCAGATGTTACTGTAGGTTCCCTCTGCTGAATACAACTTGCTGCTTCCCCAAACATTTGTTTTGAAATGTTTGCCATCTGCTCTTCTGTCACTTGCAGGACTGCTCTAGAAAAATCAAGGACTAACGGAGACCCTTTTGGAAATGTCTGCATTAAACAATAGAATCATGGTCAAAGGCTACAAAATGTGGGAATGGAATTAAAAGACTAAAATGAAACTCACGAAAGCAAAGCCCGTGGTTTTGTAGACGGCGCTGGTTATCGTATATTTAGTACAGTATTTAAATAATAAACCCCTGATTTAAGGGAGCTCATCTACAATAGCAGAAACGCCCCCATTTTGACTTCCTTTTTTGAGGGTGGTGTCCATCTGCTCAAAGGTGTTGTAGCTTTTCAACTTGCTATCGTTGAGATTCATCTTCTTCAACATACCAAAAACAAATGAACCATCTTGATATCCAACTAATTCTCCTTTGTTTCTTATCTCAGAGTCATCTGTGTGTGTAGGACGAAGCTTTTGTACAGTCAACATGGATGTCAAGCTCAAGTATCATTCAAAAGCTAATTAAAATAAAAAGTAATTAAAACCATAAGGTCTCACTTAAATCCAACATCCTCTGAATTGATCTTGAGGGATCTCGACATCACCACTAACAATCTCACATATACATATATATAATCACATAGTAGTCTACTTAAATCTCCCTATATAAAACGTAGACTTGTATAAAATTAAAGATATCCTGACCTATAAATCAGTGATACTAAGATTTAACATGCTATTCGAGCAAGATAATAATGCAAAGCTATGTTTGCATAGCAAGTCTAGAAATTGTGGTGGTGTATATCATATCCGTTACAGCGACTGAACTTTATACACTTTTACAGTTATCACAATCTGAAATTAGAAGTATGTACTTCCAGTTTAAAGGCTCCTACGGCAATTTGAATATGAAAGACTTCCTGTACAGGGAGCGCTATGAATATTAACAGGATTTGCAAGCTTTCACAACTTGATAATAATCCCATCTCAAATCACCTCTAAGTAAATGTTTGAACACTAAAGACTTCCTATACAAGTAGCGCTATGAATATTAACAGGATTTACAAGTTTTCAGGGAAATAGATCAAACAACCCTGTCCAAACAACCCTAAATCATGATTAACCAAACATCATAATTACGCACTTAACCAATTGGTGTCAATCCATGTACAAAAGGAACTTGCTTTGACCCATTTGCCATTACATGCTTGTCCGTCTTGCCCTTAAAATAATCATTATAGCAAACAACTCCTTACTAATCATTGTCTATCATATCAGATTTCAAGGATTTTAAGACTGTAAGTAGGGACTCCCTATAGAATACATTCATGTTGTGTAACTTTCACAAAAGCATAAGTATGACAAATGTATAGGATATAAATGAAAGTAAGCATACCTTCTTCCTCATGAATACCATTTTCAACAGCATCAACATTAGATGTTGCAGCTTCAATGGTTAATGCAGTTGGTGTGACATTGTTCACCTGCTGCTCTTGTTTCCTTGGTTGAGCTTGCCTTGGAGCAGGGGATGAGAAGCATCCTTCTCATTCCGTCCCATAACTCGACAGCACCTAGAATCATTAACCATCATTACGGTCCTATGCAATTTAAATAATTCAATTTAGACATTTTTTGCTTGAAGTTAGTTGTCTGCTATCCTTCGCTTCTATGCAGCATATTGTCAATCCTAATTAATGACAATCTCTATTTCTGTTCTGACTACAATTGTTTGAATTTACCTCATTGCATTAGTTCTCGCCATAGGCGCTGAGCGCCACAGTAGCACAGTACTCATCAACCTAATGAGATAAGTACTACAAAATAATCAATCCCAA
>BQNB010167895.1:0-13946 GCA_026074375.1 Tanacetum coccineum
AAAGTGATTTTTGTAACACATCGAGAGTTTTAAGCTTTTATCAAAATTCTTCCTCTGCCAGTTCATAATCTGGACCGAATTGATGCCCAGTGTCACAAGTTTGATCCATTTATGATCTCACAAGTCACCTACCTAGAGCTTGTTTGATGTTGGCTCTAGCAGGATTTCCATATGTTCTGGCAATATCACAAGGATAATGCGTAGGACTCTTAAGATAATCCTTGTTTTCACAGTGTGTGAAAGATAATTATATTGGAATAGTGTCCTAACGAGATTTATTGATGATCTCTTGGCTCTAGACTCAATAGTGCGTTTTTGGTTTTAGTGGTCGGAGGCTGGAGCTGACTGCCACCTTTTCAATACCAACTAACTCGGAGTGAGAAAGTCAATAGATAACATGTTTAGTCTCCGTGAGAAATGAAACATAAATCTTTTAAGAGATTCTGAGTGGGTAGGGAGATAGTTCCAACAAGATTTCATTCTTGAACAAAAATCCATTTTTTGATTTATTTCATCTATTCCATGACCGGAACAGGGGAGGATACGCGTTAGACCCGGTTTCTGCCTAGGTGTATGGAGGGCTTCTTTCTTTTCACCCTTTATCCGTACAATTCTTTTTCATTCTTCAACCCCTTCAGTGCTTACCGAGACTTCATGACTAGTACCTTGTTGGGTTTGTTCCAGTACTAGCTCCATCTCAGTCGGCACTATTCCTTTATTCTCACTTTTACTCCTTTTTATATCATACCTAAGGACTTACACACTAACTAGTGGATTGTCCCTGGGTAGATCCCTTCGATTCTGGCTGGATCATAGGAACGAATACCTAACCTTACCAACCTTATAACTCCGATAAAATTAAATGCATGGTCGGTCTTTTGGTACTATTCTCTTTGCCAAAAAACCATTTGAAAACCTTAATCAAGGTACTTGTGATATAAATAACAAAGCTTTTTGTAACTCGATTGTTTTGGCTTTTCAGAAACGCTCCCCCTCAACATGTGCATCGATATTCAAAAGTGTTTAGCACATGTAGGATGGAGTATACACATGAGTCCATAAAATTACATTTTTCTACGTTTTCATATTTTAATCATATTTTATCCCCTTATCAAAAATCTTAAACCCTTTGATATTTTGGATATCAAATGATTCAAATATGTTAGAAAACTGGGAGAAAAATGTGCCGATTATGCACAAGCCGATTAGGGAACACATTAATGCTCCCCCTCAAACTATGAGGGTATGTGTGAGTGTCAGGTATAATAATTTTGAAAGATTTTGAGTTTAACGAAAAACTCATGAAAAAATTTATACAGTGACACTTAACACCTAAAGATACACTACATAATAATATATTCACAAGTTTATGTATGAGACATGACCTAAAAATGTTCAAACCGAAAATGACACAGTCATTCAGTCCATGTCAGCAATCTGTAGTCCGTCTCGATACTCAATTTTTGGAAGTTGTCTTAGCTTCCCTTCGAACCAACAATCCTTTCTTGAGTAGATTCATAGATTTCTTGCAAGCCGCATTAAGAAGACTTGATGTGTAAAGCTCAAATAATAAGACTGATTTTAAAGCTCAATGGTCAATACAACAATTAATTCGAAATCGTAACATCAAAGTCAATTAAGTCCCGGATGTCCGCATTTCTTCTTACACGATAGTGATGATATAAATTGCAACACCAAGGTTAGCTAAGTCCCGGATGTCACAATTATTCCCTCTACATAGCCGAAATGATAATACCTAAGTCAACTAAGTCTCGGATGTAAACATTTCTTTCTGCAGGATACTGACTATCTAAAGGTATCATCATACCTATGTGTACCTCTTTTATCAAATATTTACACTCTCTTTTTTAATAATAAGCTTAGTGGTTGACTGGTCGAGGAAACATTAATTGAATCATAAACAATATTCTCACACTAGAATAAATCTTTTAACAACACTTTCCCCTTGGTATCTCAAATGATGCATACTAAAAATAACAAGATATCTCTTCCCCCATGTGGAAGAAATAGTGCACCCAAAAGTAACAAGTTAAGATACTGTTTTCTCTGCGGTTATGACATTTGTCCTTCTCCACGAATGCTTAAAATTAAAGAATGCCTATGGACCTATCACAAGTGTACTTTGTTTGTATCCTTTAAGTGTATGCTACTCCTTCCCCCTTGCTGGTTTCGATACCTCAGAATTAGCAAAACCTTGTACGCACCCATACTTGAGATCATGTTTGAAGAATTAATAAGCTTAAATCTATTCCGTGAGAATCAATTTCAAGACTTTTAAAACTATGAAAGAATTTCAAAATATTCCTAAGTCTTTTTACAAACTATGAGGTGTTGGCAATATTAGTCGTATGTAGTTTAAAGCTTGAATTCACTAAGGCTTAAATTGCAAACAAGTCCCTAAAGTGTGAAATAAATGACATCTAAAGCCCTTGTAGTTATTATAAATTAACTCCCCTTTAAATTGTTATCCGTCATTATCAAAAACTTTATCCGTTTATTCCATGACTTATTTTGAAAGACTGTTTTAAAAGATTATTTTCTGACACTTTCTCCCCCTCAAATAATGACCCGTTTTCTATTTAAAGAGTTGTTGTCATTGTGTGAGTGATCGAATTGTCTTTGAAAATCTTTTTGTGATTACTGAAAACACTAATTCATTGTAAAGACAACTTTTTACCAGTAAAAATAAGATTTCTCTTATTTTGACAAATAAATGCACTGACACGTACACTTATTGTAAACAATCCAGGGTTATGTACAAAGTTTTTCATAACCCATGATGCATGGATATGAAGTAATCCATGCCCGAGAAAAATTAATTACCCGTTGTCAGGAACAACTGTCTTTTTGACGACATGCTTTCCTCAGATTGAAAAGCGGGTTGCAGTCTGAAATAACTGCAAGCCATGAATACATGTTTTGAAAAGTTTAAACTTCTGCTCGAACTGTATTTAAAGACCCGTGTCATTATTTAATGACATTTCTAGGTCCGTAAATATTATCGATTTTCAGAAGACATGTCTTGAAAAATATATTTGTATTTTCTATTTTTTGATTTTTATGGTTTTTGTAGGTTTTATATTTTTGTATTTTCATTTTGGTTTTAAATATGTACATAGGATACATGAAGAATTACCACCATTATTCTTCCTTTGAGATAACAGATCTCAACCAGACCGTTTCCCATCGAATGGAATCGGATTGTCATTTGCGTCAAAGTAGCACCAAATAACATGTTCTTGTAGTTGACTTCTTATCGAAACCGGTTGAGAAGGATCGCCAATAACATTCTCCAATGGGTGTTTCTTTGTCAACTTAGTGAGAGTATCAAACGATTGGTTAAGATGATGCAAATTTGATGGAATGACCCCTTGTAAAGTTGTTTCTTCAAAACTAGGTTCTGGAATTGGAATACCAAAGTAAGGATCGTTATCCATGTGTGCAACCTTAATATCGTAAAAGTCATCTTCAACACCTTATGGAATAACTGAGGATTGTTGTTCTGAAGTGGTTTGTGAGGTACTTTTCGATGGTGCATCTTGATTAACGGTTGTTGAGGAAGGTGAACTAGTTGAAGCAGCAGGAACTGGAGTAGGAACTTCAAGAACTGGATGATCAACATTTGGTGAAGGTTTGAAGTACTCATCAAACATAGTTTGAAACAATGAATCCCAATCATTCTTTGTTGGTGGGACAGCGGGTGTTGGAGATGGAATATTTTACACGAGTCCTGAATTGATTATTACAGGAGTCATTAGTTGAGGCCCGGGTCCTGAACTGAATTATTCAGAAGCCATTGATCATATGACCATTTGAGGACGGGATCACATTTATATTGAAAATATCTTATCCGAGTTAAACCGTATTGATCTCACTTTATTCACTTTTCTCCCCCTCAAAAATTGCATATGTTGTTGCCATTTTTTATGAACAAGTGAATTAAAATACAAGCTAATGTACGTTGATCCACTTGTTGACTGAACGAGCATGAGAACTTATAGAAGTTGTTGATAAGACTGCTCGTAAATAAGAAGATTTCTCTTCTTTTAAAGATAAAGCGCACTGAAACGTACACCTTTCTTTTCTTTGAGGAGCGAGGCCTGAAGTGTTGTCAACAGACGCCATAGTTTATGTGCATCTGATTAGAATCCTTGAACTCCTGGCTTATGAGATATCAGTCTTTTTGGCAACCGAACTCTGAGTCTTTCCTTTAAAGAATTAAAAGATGTACCTGCACTTAAGTTAAGAGTACCTACATTGACATTAAGAGTTTGATCGCATTCTAATGGGTTAGTGATATCATCATTTGAACCATTTGGAGGTTCACTGTCAACTTTGGTTGTGCTATCGGTGAACATCTTTCCAGTAGGTATCCACCTAAGACCAGTAATCTTGAAAATTCTACCCGTCGGTTTCCACCTAAGACAAGATCTAGGAGTGTTTGGTTTCTCATGCACAGCGAAAGACTTATTGGGAGAAATCCTATATCCTTTATAGATTCATCTTTTAGGTTTGATTGCATTAGTTATCATTTCTACGGGTTTGATGTTGTTTCTAGTCTTAGGGGATTGAATCTTAATGCGAGAGTTTACCTCTTTTAGGAATTTTGTTAAACAAATATCATGATTTGCATTAAAGACACATTTCTGACAAGTCGAACAAACAAAGTGTTTGGAGTCTGAAAAAGAACAAGAATTCCTAGAGTGATCTACTAGTGGCACACTATTTGACGTTACACCACTACTCTTAGATACAGGCAAACTCCTAGATGTTTGATTGTTGCTCCTAGGTTTTTGTTTGCTATCATTAGTAGTAATTTGTAGACTAGTAGTATGCATCACACTAGATTTTGAATTCCTATTTCTTTCTTGTGTTTTTTTCCTAGCTTCCTCTCGATAGTGATTATGAGTCATATCATTTGAACCATATGATTCTTCTTGACTATTCCTAGATGAGCCAGGTGCAAGCACGTGATGAGGTTTTGCAAGCACATATTCTCGAATTTTAGGCAAATATTGAGGAGTGATTGGTTTTGACAAAACATTATTCACATCAACTTGGGAGGTAAACCGTGGTTTTGAAAAAATAGGCCATTCAGATTTAAACGCATTCAGTTGTCTAACAACTGATTAGTTTCTGGGTGGTTGTAAAACCGGTTTCCTTAAGATTGATGGTTTTACAAACTTAGTATCCACGTTATTTCCTTTTAACTTTCTTAATTTGTTTTTCAATGCTGCAATTGTAAACCCCTTTTCCTGAAGTTGAGCTTTGAATTCATCATTTTTAACAATCAAAGAAGTTGTTTGTTCTATAGTCTTAGTTCTCGTTACTTTGATAGAATCATACAAGTCTTTGTAATGCTTTTTCAAAGTCTCATTTTCCTTAAGTAATTTAGCCACTTTATGTTCCAATTCGACGTTAATTGTTTCAATTACATAAATGTCATGTTTAACCTTGGCTTCATTACTTTTCTCATGCACATTTTTAATTTGTTTCTTCAAGTTGTTGATCGTTGAGTTTTTGGCTTGTAGTTGAGCTTTCAATTAGTTTATCTCAAAAAATTCATGAAATTCAGGAGAATCCTGATTCTTACATGGTTTGTTAATTTGAAAACTTTCTTCCTTTTGTTGTATTGAAATTTCAAGTGAAATACAATGTTTTTTAAGTTGTAAAAATCTATTTGAAAGTTCATTATAAACTTCTTTTTCAACTATATCTTTCGTTTTGAAAACCTCAGCCTTAAGCAAATGACTTTTTACTTGATATTGTTCAACATCGTGGTCAATCTCTCCTCCTCTATGACTCATATTTGTTGAATCAGGAGTGGTATTGCTATCAACCTTTTCCAACAGATATGTGTCATAAATGGTTTCAGATTGCTCAGTATGTTGTTGTTCGTTAGCAAGGACATTATGTTGAGCAGTCAATTATACCTCAGCAAATGGCACTTGGTCATTTACCGGTCTGATATCTGCATTCACAGCATGTGTGATATAATTCCCTAAATTGATGCTTGTATCCTGCTTTCTAGATTCTGTCACATTGCTTTCCATGACAACCAAATCAGTATCCAATGCTTTTCCTAAAACAACCTTACTCTTTTGCATCTTCATCAGTCTTTTATTCACCCTTCTATCATATTGTCGTTTATGTTGTGCTCTTTCTTCAATGGACCTCTTAACAGATTCCATGTGTTGGATCAATGTATTACAGAAATGTTGAACCTCAGTTCGAGTGTATGCTAGAAAGTACTTGCATATCATTAGATCATCAAAACCATCAAAATTGTATTAGAAACTGATGAGCAGCTGAAACTGTGTCTTGAGTGCTTTAAAAGAATCCATGGATCTAGTTTCTTGAAATTCTTCTTTGCCAAGTTGCTTTTCTAGTTAATCCAAGTGAAGTAACAATGAGCCTGTGAAAGTCTGAACATCTTGTTCAAAGAGTGTCACAAATGCTCGTTCGAAACCTCCATTAAATTCATTGTATAAAAGAACCTAGAGAAATGAATAAAGTAGCCGAAAGATGTCATGCAACTTTTCTTTGCTTTGTCTTGCATTTTTTGCAATTGATGCAACTCTCTCTCTCTTGTGAATTCGAATTCAAAGATTCCATTATAATTTGATGTGTGAAATGAAATTAAGGATCTTAAGTAGATTAAGTGATTTGTTGTGGTTTGTTATCGAAGATATCGTTGTTGTAATTAAAGCACGTGATTGAATCTTGGTTAATGATTTGTTTGAAAAATTTGAGATAAGGACTAACGGTGATAACGATTAAAACTAAAGGGCTAAATAAAGAAAAATAAATAAAATAAAAAATAATAAAATAATAAAAAATTTAAAAACAAAGTGCCAAAAATGAAAATGTTTTAAAGGTAGAGGTTAAAATCAAAAAATATGGTAAAACTTTTGAAAGACTTTCAAGTTTTTTATGACTTAAGGGTTAATGTTAAACAAGGTTATTACCTAGGGACTAATAGGAAAACATTTGAAATTTAAAGGTTAAAAGTTTAAAATTGTCTGAAAATTAAAGGTTATAAGTGTAAAGTTGAAAATTTAAAAATTATAAAAAAATTGTTCATGCATTTAGTACGTGTTTTTCTTGTATCGTCTTCTTCGAGTTTTCTTTTCAATTCGTTTTTCCCGATTATTGATCTCGTTTTTTGATGATAACACAAAAGTAAATATGCTACGATGATCTATGAAGGACCGCGATCATAATGATATTAGTTAGAAGACCCGAGAACAACCGAAGTTGAAACCCGAAAAACCCAAAATTAACTCAAACCGCTACTGGAACAATTATCAAACTGCTGCTTGTTCTTTGGAATCAAACCGCTACTTGAGCAATTATCAAACTGCTACTTGTTCGTTTGAATCAAACCGCTATTTAAAGAAAAATACCAAACCGTCGTGGATTTTTGACTCGGGCAAAGTTTCGTTTAGGTTAAGCCAAGAAAGGAGTAAACCGCTGGCAAACCCGTCCTAAACCGCTATGTATAGCAGCAAACCACTACTGAATAAAATAAGCAAACCGACACTATTAGTAATAGCAAACCGCTGCCCAAATGTCTTGCCAAACCGCTATGTATCACTTTCAACAAGTACACTACACCGTCTCTTTCTCACCTTTTGTTTTATGCTTAAATCAGTTAGCAAAAAAAAACGAGTACTATTTCTATCCAAACCACTACAAAGAGATCTACAATACTCGAATAAGCTCAATAAGCTAGCTAAACACATGAATAAGTCATGAGACGTAATTCTAACTAACTACAACCGGTTTTTAACAAGGAAAGAAAAAGCTTTTTCGAATATATAAACAAGAAAAGGACCAAAGTAAGCCGTGACCAACAAGCTTTGAATAAGCTAAATGTCAAGACAATAAGCTACGAATAAGTTGTAATGATAGAATAAAGCTTTTCGATGGTAATGGTTTTAAAGAAGACGAAAGAGAAAAAAACTAAACTAAGACTTTGTAATGAAGATAATAATAAAAACTATAACGAGGGAAAAGAAGCCACGTTATAGGATGAATGCTAGAAATTAACACATATTAGAAATCTACAAAGGTTGTGAAGACCCACGTTTTATAATAGAACACGAAAATAAAATAAGAGAAAGCTAAAGATGCTTTGAGATAAAAAGATTGATACTTGATTAAAAAAACAAATTGTTTAAGCCGTGATCTACACAAACCCAAATAAGCTAGTTGAATAAGCTTAAATAACCAAACCACGAATCACTAGACCCATCCGAGGCTCATGATACCAATTGTATGTTCCCTTTTTATTTCAATCACACACCAATACTTGTATTTCTAGAGAGAGAAAGCTAGAGAGAGAAGTAGGAGGAAGAACATATAGAAAACATACTAAATGTGTATGTAAAAACGATTCAACCAACACCCTCTCCGTGTGTGGAGAAGGTTTATATAGTTACAAGGGTGTGGGCTAAACGGGCTTCCCTTAGGCTTTCTATAAGCCGGCCCGGTTGGCTTCCTAACTATTACATAAAATTGTCTAACTATTACAAAGTAGGGGTGAGCACGGTCCAAGGACCGGACCGGACTGGACCGGACCGACCTTGGACCGAGACCGAAACTAGCCAAAACGGCGGACCGAGGACCGGACCGAAATGGTACGGTACGGTCCGGTCCGGGTCGGTCCTACACGCATTATCATCGGGTTTTTGGTCGGACCGGACCGGACCGACCGGACCGAGGACCGAATTGGTCCAAAACACCGGACCGAAATACCTTCGGTCCGGTCCGGTCCGGTTCGGTCCGGTCTTCCGGTTTCGTGTCCGTCCCTTCAACAAATTTCTTTCCGGTTCGGTCCCGTGTCTTCCGGTTCCTGTCCGATCGACGGACCGGTAATTCTCTACCCCTATTACAAAAGGGCACGGAGAGATCGAATAATGACGTCTACTTCACTAAAACTGAATTCCTAACAATTTTACTTCCCCATTCATATATGGTTGGTTAAAAAGAATTTATAAGGTGGTTAGTCTTGACTAGAGCTTGCAAAAAGGAAGGGTGGGATAACTAATCATACAGGTTTGGATCAGAATCGATATTGGTCGGACAGTAGACATGCCAAATTATAATTTAGAATGTGTTAAGCAGGATTACAAAACCCAAAATTGTTCTTATACGCTTATTTAACAAGACACTCCTGCATTTAAGTGCACGTTAATTGACCTTCAAGTTTCAACCTGTTTGTCCAGTGGATATAAAACATAGCCAAAAGATAAAACATAAGCCAGATTGATACATCAATAAGTTAATGGGCTGAAAGCACCTCCTCTAGTATGTTTTACCATTGTTGGTACGATGAGTAATAAAATAGCATGTAAATATGCTTTTGGTCATTTCATAATGTGTGATTAACTCTTTTATATCTGGCAGCTGTTACTAATTTTATTACATTGCAAATGCTTGAATCGGCTTTGAATAGCTTGCTTGAAGGATGTCAAGTGCCTGTTGCATATAAAACAACATTGCAAAACGAGGAATGTAAGGCGTATGAGAGATTTTAGAGTCAGCTTCAAATGACATTAAAAAGCATGATAACAATGGCTCTACCATGAACTACAAAGAAATCTCTTGCTTGTTCTGAGTAGACCGCGTCACATTCTGGAGATGTCAAGAATCTCAAGGAGCTTTACATGTTATCTTTAAAGGTCATGAACTTCACTCAGTTGCACGGCATCTATAGGCTGTTGGTGTTAGAATAGTAGACGAGCTATACAATAAAAACTATGACAGACAACTTTCAAGTTATATAATTTTTTAATTACGTGCAACTTATGCATGAAGTATAACAATGCTCTTGATTTGTTTATTTGACAAACTATGTTGGGCCAATTTAGAGCTCAATGATCGGTGCCTAGATTTAAACATAAATTAAGCTAAGTATTGAAAGACCCGTTGATAGACATTAGCGGGTATAGACGAACTCGTTGAGTGCAAAGCCTCAGCGAGCAATCTCAGACGTATTTAGGTCAAAGACATCGTCAAGGAAGTCGAAGATTACTTGAAGACATACTCATTAGCTGGGATGGATATCAGTTTATATGTAGAAGGAATACGCTGTGGTTCTAAGGAGAGTTAGAGGTGGTGGCAATACTCTGACTATCCTATTACCCTTTGAAGAAGAACAAGCTGAGCTTAAGTTGTTCTCTGAAGTTTAGGCGGGAAACTCTAATAACTTGTTATGGCGAGACAAAAGGTTATTTGAGTTAAAGCCTGCACCCAAGTACGAAGTTGATAAAAGTAGTGAACAGTTAGCAGAACTGTTCACTAAAGTATGGGCGGGTAGTTTCCAAGAATGGACGTGCATTAAATACCTCGTACGTCCTCCACTAGAATCTTGACACGTCGCAACTACCCCCACTATGGATGCAATCTCGTATTAGTATTGATGACATCAAATATTTGATACTTTTAGTGTCAATTTTCCCCTAAAAATACTTGCAATTGTCTTATAAATACTTGAATTAGATACTTTTACTGTTATTTCGTTGTTTTCAGGTAAAATGCAAGCATATGACAAGAAACACGAGATTTGGACACAAAAATGAGCAATATTCATGACATTACGGCGTAACGTCCCGCGGGAGTTACGCCGTAATCAAATATTAATAACGAAGATTTGGTGCTGACAAGGCATTACGGCGTAACGTCCCGTACGAGTTACGCCGTAAATTATTATTATGGAAAAGATATTGATGCTAACGTGTCGAAGTAATTACGCCGTAACATATTTTTCTATTAAATGTCGAAAAGTCAAGTCAGAAGGTTTACGGCGTAACGTGGTCGATGCCGTTACGCCGTAAAGTATGACTCATCCGGGGACCAGAAGTGTATAATTATTATTTACTTCCAAGGACTAAACTTTTTACGTCATGAACGATCGAGGGCTGAATTTGCCAAGTTACCAAAGTTTACAATTAGTATATATATATACTACGCATATTAGCAGATTGAGATGTTCTATTCTTTGGCAATTGTTTTGCCGACACAATAAAACAAAAGGGTTTTATTCCTTTTGTTTTGTTCGACGAAGCAAGAAGGGTGGAGCAGCTAGGCTGCTTGGTTCGGTTGAGGAGAAGACGTCATCATCGTTAGTTTGGTGTGATATCATGTTATGTTTACCTTTATTATTTAACATTAATTTTGATTGTAACAATATGATTTTTGGCTAATTATTTTATGTGTTATCCTTGTTGTTAATTAATTATCCTTGCAATTCAATTGTCTAGTTGGATATTTGGCTGACATACTTTGATTGTTAGGATGAATAAATACTTGTTAGAAACCCTAGTAGGTATTTTAAGCCAAATACTATAATACCTTGTTTCTGTGACCAACAAGACCAAGATATCAGGTACTACTACCAATTGATCTGAGACTTAGCGATTATAGGCTAGGATTCGATGACCATTCGGTCCTAGTTATTCCAGCTAGAATAAATGTTTGAATTGTGGCGTTGATTAAGATATAACAAGGATAACACACTTTCATTCCCTTGATCACATTTAAAACCAATTTAATACTTGCTATTTATTTTCTTGCCATCTCTTATAATTCTGTTATTCAAAACAACTTTTAAAAATGACAACCAATTTAAACTCAGATCTGTAACCACCCATTAGCTCTTGGGACGACCTCGGATTTACCATAACTACACTACTCACGATCGGGTTCTTTGCCCGTTAGTGCGTTTGTAAAGGTCATACGAGTTTTATAAATTTAAAACTTGGTAAAAATATATTTAAATAAAAATACGCATCAAGTTTTTGGCGTCGCTGTTGGGGAGCTAAATAGGTTTTAAATTTGAGTTTTTTTAATTTATTTTAGTATTTTTTTTAGTTTCTTGTTATTTCTGTTTTCCTTTTTGTAAGTATATTCTACTGATCTTTCGTGTTAGTTTTCAGGAACAAATATGGGTGGTATAGATATCAACACGCTATCCATTAAACAATACATGGCTTTGACTCGAAGGGACAGACCAGGCGTGGTTATACCCGTACTTGGGAATGACGTCGACTTCGAGATCAAAAGCCAGTTTATGAGTGAACTAAGATGTAACCTTTTCGCAGGTACTGATGATGAAGATGCCCACGAACATGTGAGGAGAGTATTAAAAATCATAGATCTTTTTCATATTCCTAGCGCCACTCGTGACGCAGTAATGCTTAGAGTGTTTCATATTACACTAACTGGGGCAGCTAAGAGATGGAAGAACCTGCTTCCTGCAGGATCAATCAGTACATGGGATCTTCTAGAGAAAGCATTTATTAGAAAATATTGTCCACTTTTAAAAACCGCAAAGAAATTAGAAGAGATTCGAAAAATCAAACAAGGGATGGACGAGACACTATACCAAGCTTGGGAGAGGTACAATGATCTACTATTCAAATGTTCGCAACACGATCTGAACAATCATCAAAAGGTTCATATTTTCTACAAAGGTTTAGACATCCCCTCCTGAAAAATGGTTAACAGTCAAGGGCTTATCCCCATGATGCCACCTGCTCAAGTCCTCAAATCAATACAAATCATGGCTGACCATTCACAAAATTGGTATAATGAAGTAATCACTTGGCAAGGGAACATGAATATTCATGCTATACGGGTGGTACATCCAACCAAAGAGCGTTCTCTCAAAGAAGATGACAAGGTAGATGAACAGGTTAAGTATATAGGATTCTTGGAAGAAACCGTCAACAGATTTATGGAAGAACCAATTAAGAAGCAATCTAAGATAGATGAACTAATTAGAAAATTATGGGATGATATGGACATGAGATTAAGGATGATAGACGCTGTAACAAAGAACTTGCAGGGGAAATCCGAGAAATTAACCCAAGAAATCCTGACGAGTAGTATGGTTGACGAAGTAAAAGCAAAAATAAGAAATGAAATAAAAGTCAAGAATGAGTCGGTTCCTTTTGATTTACCTAATATCAACCAGTATGGTGAGTCAACTATACCACCTATCCAACTCCCAGGGCATGTAAAGGAACAAGAGGATGAAGCACAAGCTTTTAGAATGCTTGAAAGCTTAAAGAAGTTAAAGATCAATCGATCTCTTATACGTGCTGTCAAAAGAATGCCATAATACCTTATTTATGTAAAATACATGTTTTCTAGTAAGAAATCGATAGTGGAAATGAAGGCGGTAAGGCTAAATGATAGATGCGCGGCTATTTTACAAAATCAGCCACCTCCAAGGGAAAATGATCCAGGGAGTTTTACTCTTCCTTGTCTTATTGGTAGCTCTAATATTAGGAGTGCTTTGGCCGATCTAGGAGCTAGTATTAATGTTATGCCATTTTCCATGTTCAAAAAATTACAAATAGGAAATCTTCAACCAACTAATATGATGATAGAAATGGCTGATAGGTCTAAGAAAGCTCTTAAGGGAGTTATAGAAAACGTTCTGGTACAAATCGACAAGTTTATATTTCTAGTATACTTTGTTGTAATAGATATGGTAGAATACCATAATGTACCTTTGATTTTAGGAAGTCCTTTCTTAGAAACCGCTCACGCACATATAGACGTTTTTAACAGACATGTTTCACTTGGGGTAGGGGAAGAAAGAGTTTCTTTTGAAATAACTGAACCTATGGATGACCCTTACATAAATTACGAATCTGTTTGTATGATCGAATGTTCTAAGAAAACTCATGAAGAAGAGCTCGAGCTGCTTCTAGCCAGAGAGGATCATCAAAGATGAAGGAGCAATCATGTACTGTAAATACAAATGAAAAATCCTAGCCCTTCATTCAACAACTGAATTATTTACCAGGAATAAGCCAATCATCGAAGTCTTCAATCAATATGGGTAAGAAAAGGGGGAAAATTACATCGCCTCTAAGGTATGATTCTAACTTATCATTTTTCTACCCATA
>BQNB010167896.1:0-13946 GCA_026074375.1 Tanacetum coccineum
ATAAATAATTAAGGTCAAAGTTAAAGAAAAAAGACTTTTAAAAGTCAAAAATGGACACTTAATATGGGACGGAGGGAGTAATTCATTTCCAAAAATATTAAGAATTCACATCAAGTTTCGCCCTCAAACGTGTTTTTTACATTTGTGATCAAACATATAAACAAGTGTTTTAATCATTTCTTCTCTTTAACCTATGTGGGATGAAATGTTTTCTTATGTTTCATTACAAAACAGTAATAAGGTATTAGACATACTCTTTACTCGTGATTTAGTACAATTATAATCAATACGTAATATGTGCTCAGCAGATCATATCGTTATATGTAGGTTGTTTATCTTCGGAATTAAATTCGAGTATAATTATTAAGTGATGATGGAATTAGATACGAGGAACCCCTTTTGAGTACTCTATCACCCACACCAAAAACAATATCGTAACGCCTATTTTACAAAAGGTTCTAGATTTTTGGTAATGAAATCCGCTTTTGTGATCTCTGGATTACAAATATCCAGTCGTACACCACAACCGTTAGAATTACTTTTTTTGATTTAGCATGTGTAGTGATACACCCATGGTTAGGAAATTATTATAGTTTTTTTTTTTTTTTTGAACGGCAAATTGAAATTAATAAAAAAAAAAACTTAGCAAGAAGTCTAGAAATTACAACGGAATATGGATTTTAAGGACATTTCATCCAGGAAATCCAATATTATTGTTTTTACATCTATTGAATCACCAAGTAAAGAGTACGAAACAATATCATCAAAAAAGAGCTCCATACGCGGATGAGAAGATCCTAAAAAAAAGCACTTGGTTAGGATTTCCAAATCATCCACAACATAACATAAAAGACCCCTTCATAAGCATTTTCCTTTTGAGCTTTGAAAACCGAGTAGTTTTGAACCAAGCAAATCCATTCTTCGTAACAAGAAAAATCTGGAATAATCAATTCCCACCATTCGAGCAATTTTACGCCATAAGTCGAGCTAAAATACTAAGAGTAGAAACGTGCGAGCATGATTCTCAGCCTAAACCACAAATTTGGGGCATATATAGAACAGGAATATATCTTTCCCCACAGAAGTGCATAAGGTTAAGTCTCGTGAGGAGGGGGCTTATCAAAACAAACTTTCCACGCTAAAATTTTTTACCTTTACTTGGAACCACTTTCACCCATCTAGTAACGTCACCAAAACAAAAGGTAAAAAGAATATCATCAATAATTGTTCTAGCCGACCGTGAACAAAAAACTCACCAGTAGATACAAGAAGCCAATGCCCAATCGATAATTGGAAGGTGATAAAGATATAGAACAACAAGGTCAAACTAGATGGGTGAAAGCATGCTCTTCTTCCACCCCTCCACGGGATAGGGGTTTTCTACGGAAAAGAAGCAACAAAATATGAAGCATTTCAATGAGTTTATCTGCAACCGTTAATAACCTTTTTTGAGCTCCAACGCATAGTAAACAGGAAAAGATCTGCTAATGGGGGACATCATTAAGCCAACAACTCTTCCCAAAAGAGAGGGTTCGCACCGTTTCCCATTTCTTTTTTCATAAAGCGCAAGAAGGTTAATTCCTTTTGCTGGACAAAGAATTGAGCTTTTCAAGATACATTTCCCAAGGGATTAACTTGGGAAACATGAACTGGTTCTGTGACAGAAGGAGAAACGATTGCATATAAAACAGCAAATAATAAGTCGATGAACCCAAAGGGATGCTTCCTGCGAAAGAAATCTCCAACCCACTTAATTAATAAGATCGTATTAAGCGCCAAAGAAAGCTGGACTCAGACCTTAGCCCTCGTTTTTGTTTAGAAATGCCAAAATTTTTTGTTCCAACTAATCATAGGGACTTCTCTTTTCTTTATATCGGCACCATTAAAAAAATTTCTTGCGAAAGGTATTCCTATTTTACAAAAGGTTCTAGATTTTTGGTAATGAAATCCGCTTTTGTGATCTCTGGATTACAAATATCCAGTCGTACACCACAACCGTTAGAATTACTTTTTTTTTGATTTAGCATGTGTAGTGATACCCATGGTTAGGAAATTATTATAGTTTATTATGTTGGTCTATTGTTTAGGAAAATATTTCGTATTTTGTTTGTCATTATTTAGGAAATGATCTTATGTTATTATAGGAGTTATCTTGTGAGTCAACTTGTGAAACAAGTTATTGTGTTTTATTCGGTATAAATACCGAATAGTTTTCATCAATATAATCAATCAATCAAAGTTTAAGATAAACAAATCTCTAGTTCTTCTCTTCTATTTTCTGACGGAGCCAGCACACGCTTGAAGTGGTGCCCTATCCCGATACAACCCCTAACCGGGTCGTATCAATTGGTGCTTTCATTGAGAGCTCTCGTTGAGAGGGCTTCCGATTCAGGTTACCAAAAAAAAACTATTCACGAGTTACTATTCATCGAGTACTATTCATCGCAGTTACTATTCATAAAAAAATTTTTTTTTGAGTTTTTGTTCATGGCATCGGGCGGCAGCGATCCGGAGGCGGAATACGCATTATCTAAGCTCTTGCAAATGGGTACAGTGGCCGAATATCAGAATGAGTTTGAGATGCTTATTAACCGAGTGACGGGGATTCCCCAATCTTTACTTATCCCTTTTTATATCTCTGGGCTTAAACTTCACTTACAAAGGGAATTAAATCTGGTATCGAGGCCAACTACGCTGGGCGACGTGTTTTCGTTGGCTCGTATCATCGAGGCCCGTTTTGAAGACACAAATAACCAAGCAGTCGATAATAATGGTGGTGATAAAAAAGATCCTAACGTGAATGATAAACAAGAAGTGAAAAAGGCTGATGATCAAGAGATCGAAAACGTTAAAGATGAAGAACGCAAGAATGTTAAAGATCAACAAGTTTCTGAGCGGACCATTAATGAGACAGCAGATACCATTACATCATTGCAAAGTGAAGTAGCTTCACTTGATGCAAAAGGGTCCTTAGATACTAATGAAGAGATCAAAAAAGATCATACACGGGTTCATGAGTTGGAGAAGCAGGTGGAGAAACTTCCAATGGAGTTGCAGTTAAAGAACAACTTTAGGGAGGCTTTAGAAACCACGTCAAAGGATTTGGAGAAGAAGATGCTTGATCTAAACCCAACGCTTCATGATCCTCAAAAAGTTGTCGTTGATCAGAAGAAGAAACATTATAAAACCAAGTATGCTCTAAAAATTGATGATGAGGAAGTTAAGAAGGCTAAGTCCGAAGCGACCACAAAGATTAGAAAACTGGCAAAGGTTTATGGTGCTTGGCTACCACCCTGGCTCGCAGCTCGTTTGGTTGTTTTTCAGCTTTATGTGAAGAACCATTCGAAAGAATTCCTGTTTATTCAAGGAAGAATATGGGATCCCGGAATCAAGAGAATTTTCAAGACATCACCTTGAGGACAAGGTGGTTGTGAAGGAGTGGGGAATGATACACCCATGGTTAGGAAATTATTATAGTTTATTATGTTAGTTTATTATGTTAGTTTATTATGTTGGTCTATTGTTTAGGAAAGTATCTTGTATTTTGTGTGTCATTGTTTAGGAAAGGATCTTGTGTTATTATAGGAGTTATCTTCTGAGTCAACTTGTGAAATAAGTTATTGTGTTTTATTCTGTATATATACCGAATAGTTTTCATCAATGTGATCAATCAATCAAATTAAAAATCTATAATATCTCTCAATCTTCTCTCTATTTTCTGACGGAGCCAGCACACGCTTGAAGTGGTGCCCTATCCCGATACAACCCCTAACCGGGTCGTATCACCCATTACCAAAAAGTGAGTACCATTCCTCTACAATTTGAGTGTATTGAACCAAGTAATGCTCTCTTACATACATTTTTCATTTTTTCCTTTTTTTTCTCCCCATATCTACCCCACGTATGTGGGACTTGAGGTTGACAAACTTATGTCATCCAAAATGATTTGATCGAAATTCTTGGCCATAATTTTACAAGTGTAAGTATAGGTTTAAGTTTCACAGCTTTGCACAAGAAGTATGGAATTTGATTATGCACTGCACCAAGTGGAAAGATTCCAACTTCATATGGTCTAGACAAATGCATTCAATATAACGCTCATGATCCGCATCTTGAAAGTAATGTATCAAACATACATAAGTTTATGAGTAAACTGCAAAAATCATCCTTGTGGTTTGTAGTTTGTGGCACTAATCATCCCTAGCCGATACTATTGGCACTAATCATCCCTGAGTGGTGAAACGTTCGGCAAAAATCATCCCATCCTTATTAGGATGACTTTAATGCAAAGTTAAACAAAAAGTTTTGCAAAAAAATAACCTCTAGGGATGTATTTGGCCAGAAACGAGTTTCACGCAACTTAGGGAGGGATTAGTGTCAATAGTATCGGCTAGGGATGATTAGTGCCACAAACTACAAACCACAAGGATGATTTTTGCAGTTTACTCTAAGTTTATTTTAAATGCTAGATACACGTTTGAGAATGTATATGAAATCGACTTGGTAAAAACCATAATATGATAATAGACACATCAAACATGTTGCATGTATAAACACTAGCATGTTATGTTTTTAAATTTTTACAGTTTCACAAATAAAATTTTACTATTGTTCCACCGGAGTTTCTGAAGTGATTAGTCTTTTTGTTTACCGTAAGTTTTTTTGGGTAAAGAAAAATGGTACAAGCATAGAATCGAACCCGTCACCATTTGGGTGACCACACAACAATTTTTACCATTCAACCAAGCACTCACTCCAAAGGCTAAGAAATCGTTTACCATAAGTTATCATAACTCCAAAACTATATCGCCTAGTAGATACGGCAGGTGAACGAGTAACGTATAAACTTTTAGATGCGCTACTCTATACGACAAATTGCAAGTTAGCTAGCTCCAATACATCTCATGTCACATTGTAAGTATTGGGCTTGAAAAGAACCATGTCACATTCTCATAAGGGGGTGTTTGGGATTGCTTATTGAAAATAGATTATTCGTTTTGAAAACGAATAATCAGATAAACAGCGGTTACAAAACATTATTTAGAAATGCAGTGTTTGGATTTGATTATGTTGTATGATAATGCAATAATCAGATAATCAGTTTTTTAAATGTTTGGCAAATTAGATTATTTGATAGTTTAATAAACGAAATGACCAAAAAGAACACTAAAGTATTCTATATTTACAAGAAAAAAGGCAGTAGGAATTAAATACTTGAGGGTGAATTGGTAGTTTGATAGGAAAAGGAATATTGCATTTTCAAAAAGCATCTCATGGGCTGCAGTTGCAAAATGGTGTTTTGATGCCTCAATATCGCAAATAAGTGATTATTACTTAGACATTACCAAACACTGTTAACTGATTATTTGCGTTTTCTAGACGTGATAATCAAAAAATTATCATTATAACGCAAATACAAACACCCCCTAAGTCATAATACTAAAGTGCGTTTGAAACGGAGCATTTTTTGTCGTCTTGGACCTTTGCTGGCCCATTTACTTTGTCCAGTTTTAGCTAAAGGTACATTCAGCCCTAATATAAGTTTGGCCGAATATAATTTAGTTCTTGAAAGTTGGAAGCCCAAAAATTTACTAATACAAACCCTTATGTTTATTACATATAAGGTTTTATTTTTCCGAAAAAGCTACTAAAACTTTTATTGAAAATAGACCTTGAGTTTTTTTGTTGAAACGGTCAACTTATATTAATATTAAAAAAACACATATACATCAAATAGTTGGATAGAGATGGACATGCCCAAACTCTCCAAAATCATAGTCTAAAGATATACACAGAAACTTTATTCAAAAAAAAACTTTCTCGGATGCAACACAAAACTAGAAGTCTGACAACCTTGCCCTGAATCAGACCTCAAAACATTCCTAAGTTCACCATTCACCAAACCATAACTTCTTGGCTACATTTCCCACACCCTGATAAACCAAATAACACTCAACCTGCAACCACAGTGATAGATGGCATCAAGAGATGGGCATCACCAAGCAAGTTATAGCCCCCTTACTCTAGAATGAAGGGCTCTTCCCAGATAGCTACATTTCCTAGTCATTTTACCTCTTAAGCCAATAATAAACCATGAGTTTAAAGTACTTTAAGTATGTGTCACACTTCTAAGTGTGTCAAAATCAAATGTTAAAATAATAAATTCATTCAAAATGTGGTTAAGTACAATTGATCAATTGTCATAATTAAAAATACTTTTTATATACAAACAAAGGTAATAAAAAATCAATATTTACATGGTGCGAGTTCAACTAATTCCTTCAATCATGAATGAAAAATATGATATTTTTTTATCATCATGTATCAAGGAATCTAACACATGCCATTAGTGTAATTAGTATATATACTAATAGCGGTTCAAAAACGACGCACATGCATGTCATTTAGCTGTTCAAAAAAGACGTACATGCATGTCGTTTTAACGGTGGACTAACTTTTGGCCTGCTTTCTTAGTGTGGTTCCTTCTTGGGTTGCCATTAACAGGGTTTGGTCTATCAAATACTTTGTAAATATGGCAATCGGACGCTCCAATATCTCATGCACCATCATAATGCATAAGCATCTAGAAAAAAAACACCCGTAAAAAACGAGCACATCACATAAGACTCCACAAGTATACACATACACACTAATAACCCTATTAAGTGGTAAACATCTTCCAAAAAAAGCTGAATACATTTTCAACAAAAGACAGATACAAAAACGAACCAAAAGCAGCTTCGCCGTAACGCGCGGATATATACAATCATAGGCAAATGGGCCAACTCAACCGACAATTGGGCCAAAAAAATCAACCGGCCCAAGAAAAGCCCGACCCAAAAAACAACCCCGACCCTTTAAAATTTACAAAAATAGCCCCTCGAACTATGTGTCAAATTACGAAATCTACCCTCACTTAGACGTTGTTTACAAATTCGGCCCAATATAAGAATTTGCAAAACAGCCCCCACACAATGCGGCAAATTACAAAAACTACCCTAACTTTTACGCTATTTACAAATTCATCCCAATAAATTTTTTGGCAAAATCCCCCCCCCCCCCCTCCCTCTTCCCGCGGAAAATTATGAAAACTACACTAAACTTTACGCTATTTATAAATTCGTCCCAACAAAAAATTTGGCAAAATAACCACCACACCATGTGGCAAATTACGAAACCCTAAACTTTGCGCTATTTACAACTTCGGTCACAGAAAAATTTTGACGTTGCAAAGTTAATTTTTAATGTAAAACTTCGCGCTTCGCATCAGAGCGCGGTGCAAAACCTCGTTTTACAGTTAGGTTGTTTTGTTTTTATGAGTTTTCATTGCATTCGTAAAAAAACACATTTACGACTGGACCACCTCAAAATTTGAGCCCAAATGGAATTAGATACTATTAAAAAAATATACCAACATCATTGTTACTAAAAAAATCTTGGTACTTGATAAAACTCCGGTGTAACTTTATTATTAACCACTATTTATAAGAGATTAAATCAATGAAACTCTAACGGACCCAAAGCTCACAAACCGGGCTTGGGCCTATTTATCCATTAATACATGGGAGTTTGGCATTTGATTTCAAAATGACTATACGTTTATTGAGCTTTTGGTTCTGGGATAATGTTAGAAATTAGGGTGTGTGTAGATGTGATAATCCTGGATATCTTACTTGAATTGTGTAAAAGTCCACTTTCCGTATAAAGTATTTCGACCCTATATATGCCTGGGTTGCACGAAATCTCTATCGGGATAATTTAAGTAGAGAAACACTTTGTGTTCTAGGCACAAGATCACAAAGCAAGAAGATTAATTGGAATTGTATGTGTTTTTCATTCTATGTTCCGAAACCAATCTCCCTGATCAGATGTAAAAGACAGGTTTTTTTAGTTAGTTTGGGTAGTTAAAGTCAGTTAATATCAAACTGTATATAACCAACTAACTAAACTTTACGGTTTCATATTAACTCAACGAGTGTGCACTCCACACTTCCCTAACTCGTGTCCGAGTCGAACATGAAATCTTATTGATCTCTAGTAAATCATCATTACCTAAATGGCCGTTGATGACACTAAAATCTCCAATCAAATCGACCGAGTACGGAAAAGAGGAAGTAGAGTTAACAACAATCCCCCCGGAAGCCAGTATCCTCCCAATTCCACAAAAAAAAATTTCCCCCCCCCAACCGCAATCTAATCCAATCTCCTCCTCCCATCCCAGTAAACATAATCTGACAACCCTCCCTCATCCCCTCCACCAGTCTCCCCTCCATCCCCTCCCATCCCCTCCCCCTCCCCACTCACCCCCCCCCCCCCTATTTTAGTGTAAAATCTTTGATTTACCTAAAACATATATAAAGAATTATGTTATTAGTTTAAAACCAAACATACACGAAACAAACAAATGCATAAATGAAATTCTTGCGATGATTTATCCATCTTAGTATAATAACACATAGTATACCAAAATCAAAAACCGTGGTGTCCCATACATTGAAACCCGAGTCAATCCATTATGAATACAAGAAAGATACTAATACACATTCTTTATCTCCAACTACTCTAAAGTTCATTTACTTAGAGACACAACTATTAACAAGCCATGCGTCCCAATCCATTAATGACATATAGGAATGCGAAGTCCCATGCTTCTTGAAACGGCACAAAACTTCATGTTCGATAGGAGGTTCCTTTTAGTCATTGCCCTGCTAGCACCTTTTGTTAAAGAGACACCATAAAAGGCTAAACTTCAACCTAACATCACTTGCAGGTCTGAACACATACCGTCAGATACAAATACAGTGTGTTCACAATCTCTAGCATATAGATCTTTTCAGCTAATTGAATTTCAGCTACGAACAGTATGTATTAGAAGGGAATTAGGTATCTCATAGGTAGTAGATTTAGATGGACTTTAATCTCATCCCTAACATTGACTTAATCACTAAGTCCCTAGCTAAACCCTTCATCAAGTGGTTAGCTAAATTACGTTGCAACTTTACAATCCAATATACGAGTCACCCTTTTTCATGATTAACTTCCTAATCATACTATGTCTAACACCTAAGTGTCTAGACTTACCCATTTATACATTTAACTAAAAGTCCATGTTAGACCAACGAAGAGACCATATCACATCGGATAGATATCGGTGATATTGGTTTCGGCCAAATTGGAATCGTTGTATCAAGTTTCTTAGCCATTCTGCTTCTTTTATCAGATATCTACCAATACTACAAACTCAGATTCCATAGTAGAACCAGTGATGCATGTTTTCTTCTTGGAAGCCCATGAAATGGCACCTATTCCCCAAGCAGGAACATTCCCTCTACTCTGTAAATATAAACTTTCAACATGATTTACAACCGCTAGCATCATAATAGCTATCTAACAACGCGAAGATATCCAACATAGATAACCATAATGCATGAAGTAACCTTTCAAGTAACTTGAACTACCAGTGTTATTGCTTTGGCCAATGCTGTCTACTAAGGATTCAGGTAAATCTGCTCAATCTAACCGACTGCATAAGAGCAATATGAGTCTAGTTACAGTCATAGCATACATAATCATAACTCAATAGCTCTTGAATATTCGAGATGTATGACACAACATTGGATTACATGTAATAGTACCACGGCTTTACCTGTATTTGGCTCCTCTGCTTTCTACCGGATCCAAATGGGAAAGTCCTCACCGTAGAACAATCTTATACGATTAAACTCTTGAGTATCTCAAATGTAGTGGGATTTGTGATGACAATCCCATTATTTTAACTCGGTTTTCATCTTAATACCAATGACAATATAACGCTGCTTTCTCCATATCTTTCATTGAGAAATTTGATGACAAAAACTTCTTAGTTTTATCAACTTGATTTTGGTCAGTGCCAAAAATCAACATGTCATCAACATATAGACAAATTATAACACCTTCACCGGAGCAATTAAATTTGCTATATACAATGAGGGGACGGTTTGTTACGATGATGGTTTAGAAAGAAAACCACTAGACAGTATAACAGACCTCATAATGCAAACATTACTGATGCCTACTGTTTATGTGTTTGTTTTAGCCCAACAACAGACAGTAACCAGACTTACACACTTTACATGCTCATCCTACACCCCGCATAATAAATCCTCCTTCTCTTTCAATTATACACACTCTTCATGCATTACTATTAAAAATACTGTTTTGACATCCATTTGATGGATCACTAGATTGTGAATAGCTGCTAGAGCTAACAACAATCTAATAGTAGTGACACAAGCAATTGGTGCATAGGTATCAAAGTAATCAACCTCTTCCTTTTGTCTAAAGCCTTGGATTACCAATCGAGCTTTGAACTTGTCAATTGTTCCATCGACTTTTATCTTCCTGTTGAAGATCCATTTGCAACCTAAAGGTTTTGCAACCGGGGGTAAATCAATATAGAAACCCCATGTATTTACTTTTCCATGCATAAACCTATCTTAACATCAATTTCTTCTTCCAGAAAGCAGACCATCCTCGAGATTCGTGCATAAGAGACTATCTTATAGGTTATAGGACCTTCTCAATACTAATAACAGTAAGAGAATTTGTTCAACCAACTTCTGATCTCTTGATCCCTCAACTAAGTATAGTTGAAAATCAGAACCATATGATTTAGCTTTCCGAACTCTTTTACCTTTACGAGGTTCAAGAATCTCACTTGGTACAATCATCAACATTGCGTCAAGCACACTTTGAATTCATACACCATCCGAAATTTGGTATAATAATCCTTTGGTCTAAGGTATTTGAAGAGAAACGGTTCTCATCAAATATTAATCTCTTGACTCTATACAATTGACGCTTAATAGAAACCGATTATAAGGTTTATTAAAGTAAAACCTATATCCTTGGAAATGCTCAACATAATACACAAAAATACAATCAATACCCTTTCATCACGCCAAACAAGTTTTTCTTTTCGTTCTGAAAGTCCTAACAAACGGCCCTACAACCCCCAAACTCGTAAAAATGACAAGTTGGGTCGTTTCTTATACCAAAGTTCATATGGGGTAGTCTTGTTCCTTTTATTTGGAACCCTATTCAATAAATAGCAAGCCGTTAACATGGCTTCTCCCCAGAACCCCTCACTCAAACCCGAGTAAGAACATGGAATTAACCATTTCCTTAAGAGCTCTATTTTTTCCTTTCAGCCACACCATTTTGCTGTGGTGTATAAGGAGTTGTAGTTTCAATGAATGATGCCTACAACTGGAAAACATACAGGATCATAAAATTCAACCACCTCTATCTTGTTCGTACAGGTTTTAATTAAGTCATTTGATGCAATTCACCTTCGTTTTATAAATTCTAATTTATCAAGGCTTCATCTTTGCATGTCGCAGTAAACAGTAGCAAAACCTAAAGGCATCATCTATAATATGTTCACACCAACATTTTTATTACTAAAAGATGGTGTTTCTTGAAAATCACGAAATACAAATCACTATGTTATTTAATTCAAGTCATTGACAGATTTTCTGTGTTATACTTTTAAATGGTTGCTAGTGCTTTTGTAATCACGCGATCACTAGACAGTCCATTATCATGAGTTTCCTACAATAGCCATGTATCAAATCACTCTTTAGACATTGTCAGAAGTTAATCTTTTATAGCGCCGAATATCCATAAACGATCAATGCCAAAATAGAGGATTAACAACAGTAGAAAGAAGAAGACATATATACAGAATCGTAATCATCCGAACATATTCAAGTTTAACATAAACATCCTTGTTATAATAACAAATCCTATCAAATACACCACACTTCGATCTAAGAAATACTTATCGGGATTCATAAACCTGCTTAGATCCACACTTATTTAATACAGGACCAGAATCAAATTCTTAACTAATTTTGGAACATAACAAAACATTAAACAAAGTAATAGATTTTCCCGAATTAAATTCCAGCACTACACATCAAAGGACTTCCTTTTCCATGAACATGGGGAGAAGCGAAATGATCATTCACCTAGTAAAGTACATATCCGTTCTTCGACACGGTATCATATGTCTTAAACCAGCAACGATCTTTACAAGCATGAGTTGTAAGCACACCATAATCAATCCACCACAGCAATTGCATCAAACCTGCACATAAATGGCTTTAGAATTTAGTGAAACAGATTATTTAATAAATCTGTTCCAAACCGGCACTAAATTCTGACCTTGGTCCCTTGGAATGGTCCCTATTAGATATCTTTTTCCGAACCACCATCATTTGCGTTCTTCTATTCCACTACGGCAAACCCCTCTTGAAGTGACCAGTCTTTATACCACACTTCCAACATTCCCACTTATGTTTCTTGTGAACCCGAACCACTACCGTGTCTTTGAAATCACATTTTCTTTCTTTTGTTTTTTGTTTGTTGTTCCTATTTTATCCCCTACTGCCATGTTCACAAGAGAAGGTCCAACCACTTCTTACTACCCTTGGCCCATTGTCACTATGTCTTGCGCCACATAAGAGACATTATTCCTAAACGCAAGTGGCACTAACCAAGTGGACCAAAGACAAATCAGTCTTTACCAATGTTTTCAAAGTATATTTGAAAAATCCCCTAATCCATGAAGGAGGCAACTTCTTCGATTATTACTTGAAACAGAAATGGTGATTCATCTATTTCAAGCCAAGTTGTGTGTATTTGTCCAAGGATCCTAAGGCTTCATTGTCCTAGTTTCATTGACCGGTTCTAAGAATCGACCACTCAGTAATTGTGTTAAAATTACTAACAAGCATTTCTACTAGAAAAATCCCCTGCCATGTAATTGGATTCAATAGAAAAAATAAAAAAAAAAAATCCTCATAACTCTTAGCCGCTTAACAACATTACTTATACATCAAAAAGAGAATCAACATACCGTTCAATATATGACCCCTGCATATTAGTCCATCAATCTCCCACTTTGCCCTTATCTTAACAAATTTGCTTCCACTGTCGAATCACTGCCAATCCCTTTACTGTCGATCGTTGTGTCACACATAGAACCACCTTGCAACGCGATCAACAAGAAATGCTCTTCTTTTGCCATTCCGCCACCAATCCCGCCCAATCAACCATTTCATCTCATTTCCCACTAATCGTATCATCTCCTTCACCCTAGTTTTCCATCGCTGCTGATCACACACCAAAACTACAATAATACTGTTTGTATTAGAAAATAGGGTGTGTGGTCGCAGGTGAAATCCTGTATATCTTGTTTGAATCGTGTAAAAGTCTACTTTCATGTATAAAGTATTCAACCTAAATATGCCTGTGTTGCACGAAATCTCTATTCGGATAGATTCAAGTAGAAGAAACACTTTGGTGTTCCTAGGCAACAAGATCTCAAAGCAAGCAGATAAGAGGAATAGTATTGTTTTTTCATTCTATGTTCTGAGGACCAATCTCCCGTGACCAATGTAGCCACAGAACAGGTTTTTAGCGTTAGATTGGTGGTTAAAGTCAGTTAATATCAAACTGATATATAACCAACTAACTAAACTTTACAGTTAACTTATTAACAATCAATGCGAGTGTAGCACCCTTCCACACATTCCTAACGCTCGTTTCCGTAGTCTGAACATGAAATCTCATTGATCTCTAGTAAATCACCATTACCTAAATGGCCGTTGATGACACTAAAATCTCCAACAGATAATAAATGTGAATGTGTAGTGTTCGACTAAGAGTAGCTATAACAAATGATTCTAGGTAATGAAACTTAAAAGTGAGCAGGTAAAATTAATTAACACCTAATATATATTTCTTTGGTGATTGGTGATGTCGTTTTCTGATTTTCATAGGAGTTTGACTTTGTGATTTCAAAATGACTATGTTTATTGAGCTTTTGGGGATAATGAATGTGAGTGTGTGGTGTTCGACTACTCGACTAAGCTATAACTGCTTATGAACTTTTGGTAAAA
>BQNB010167897.1:0-13946 GCA_026074375.1 Tanacetum coccineum
GACGATAAGGACCCCGAGGAGGATCCTGTTGACTATCCTGCTGATGGAGGAGATGACGGAGACGATAAGGATGAGACATCGGAGGAGGATGAGGATTATGATGTTGACATAGAGGTTGATGAGGATGAGGAGGAGGAGGAGCACCCAGCTCCTGCCGACTCTATAGTTGTTGCTTTACCAGCTACTGATCAGGCCCCATCCGCGAAGGAGACAGAGCCGTTCGAGACTGATGAGTCTACGGCCACACCACCACCACACCCTGCATATCGTGTGATAGCTAGGATTTCTATTCCAGCTCCAGTACCTACACCAGTATGGTCTGATGCAGAGGTTGCCAGACTTCTCGCTATATCTACTACACCATCATCACCGACTCCCTCATGTCTTCACCACTTCCCCAGATACATTCTCCATCACTACCACTATCACCACCCTCACCTATGTTATCACCAGCACCACTTCCTAGCCCCATTAGTTCATTGGGCTATCGAGCTGCGATGATCCGGATGAGACTAAGCTGATTTCTACTTTCCCATTCCTCTAACCATACCACCCCTCATACTGCTCCCTCCCCCACCAGACCAGATGCACCATCATTAAGGATACCACCACCCTTGCCTATATCAGTTCCTACTTCATCACCACCATTGCTACTTCCCTCTGCTAGTCGTAGAGAGGACAAACCCTAGGTACTACCCTACCACCTCGGAAAGAGTTAGGTATCCCTCATGGTCCTGGAACGAGGTAGGAAGAAGCTCATCTCTGCTGCTGCTTAGACCGACAGGAGGTCTTAGAGCAGACAATGGCTTTGTAGCTACTATGATAGGAGATCAGTCGGATCCAGAGAGAGAGTTGGATTATGGATCACGACTCGAGGACCAGATAATTTAGGACCCTACAGTGGCACCAGTTATACTGACATGGAGTTGGGTCGACAAATGACAACCATTCGAGACTATGGTTTAAGCAAGACACGGATGAGATTTATACAGGTTAGACATAAGCAAGTCAGAGACAGTCTATTGGCGGTCGACTCAATATGTTGTTAGAGACAAACGACACAAGCATATACAACGTCAAAATCAGATGGAGACAAAGCACCTAGAATTACCAACATTTTTGTTACGTTTTAAAGCAATGTTTTCAGGGATCAGTAAGCACGAGGTGCACGGGATACATTGTGGTTTTTGATTTGGATAGCATGCATTAAGATTTTGGTCGGCATTAACATTTATGTATAACTGTTATGGCTAGAAAAATCTTTGTATTTTGAATAATGGACAATGAGCTTCGCTTATGTAAAACCAAAAAACTTTTACTTTTGTTAATTCCAATGTATCAGTTTTAAACTACTTTTTGGTCGTTCTATATACATCTTGTGTTATTGATCTGAGAAGTAACACGCCCCGGACACTTATTCCACTGCGACCTAATTTGGGGGTGTTACAGATGGCTATGAACTCTCCTTGAGTGAGCGAATATCAAGTATATCACAAATAATGCGTCACGCAAATCATCAGATGCAACCTATTTAATTTAAGGTCATATAAGTACCATGTACTTCGATTAACCAATATCATATATTCCTATAATAAGCTCATCATACTATCGTTTCTTGCATCATAAAATAGAGGTCATGTAGTGAACGTATGAGGAGCTAGGACACTTTAAATCGTAAATCCAACAACTCGTCGATACGCCACCCCGAAGAGGCCTCATTATGAAAAACGTTTATAATTACCGTTTTAGTAAATATAGCATAACTTTTGCGTTTTAAGCCCAATTTTGACGTTTCTTATGCCCACGCTTTCGTACTAAGACGAGTGATCAAAATATTACATTTTTAATTTTTCAACATTCTGTGATGAATAGTGTTTTTCTTACTGTTCATTACAACTATAAACTCCTTTTTACGTCTCAATTAGCGTAAACTCGTAAATGTCGTATATCTTATTGTTATAAGCCTATTTTTAGCGATTTCTTTCGAGCACGTTCTCGTAATTGAAAGTTCTATTGATTTATGAGGTTTACAAAAATAAAAGTTTTTGTCATGAATAGTACTTTTATAAAAATAGTTTTATAAAACCCGGTATTAACGTAAATCGTATCTTTTTCGTTATTAATCCGTTTTTCGACTTTCTTACCTTTTTGGAAACGTCATGAGACGTACTATTTTTATAAAGTGTAAAACCCCCTGTTTAAATTACAAAATCCAAACAAGCCCCTTTTATACTATAAGTATACTTTGATATAAAAACTTGTTTTATGTACTTTTCACATTAGTAGTTTTACCATAAATCCATTTATAACCATATTGACATATGTGATAATATATTAATGACCATTATCCCCAAGATCAACAAGTTCATATCATATGAAAAATGTTAAAAATCATATATCACAAGTAAAGTTATACATTTAACATGTTTTAAAACCCTTAAATGGTGATTTAACTATATAAACATATAATCCTTATAAAAATGAGAAAATAAAAGACCATATAGGTTTATAGATAACCTTAAGGTATTATGATGATGAGTAAATACAATCTAACAACCCTTGTTTTAATTTTAAACCAACTTGCAAACAAGAAAAACCAGTTTTCCCCAATTAAAACCCTGCTTCCCCTTTTCTTCTTGATAAATACTTTATAAAGGATTGATCAAACTTTCAAATCACCTAGTAGGTCTTAGATATGTTATGTGTATCTTGGTAAAAGTGGTATAAAGTTTGTGTGGGTTTGTCAAATTGAGTTTTGAGCCGGGGTAGGAGGAGGACAAAGGAGATGTTCTTTTTGAATTATTTACAGAAGTGTTAAGTGCCTATTATTTCTTTATCTCATGCAATGTATAAGAATGCACATGTATGACAGTCGAGGAAACACAAGAGGGTCTTAAGGATGGTGATGGTCATTTCTTTGGTCAAAAGTTTGAAGAAATTGATAGATGTCTCCTAATAGTTGAGATTATCCAAGAAAACATGGAAATGTGTTCTTTTATGAGATTTTCTTGTATCCTTTGGTCCATATCCGGCCATAGAGAGATATAAGTGATGGATTTTTGTAATTTTTATGTATTGGGTATAAATGTGGGTATTTGTTGAAGCGTAGAAAAGTTTTGGTGGTTCCGGGTATGCCTAAATGCAATTTATCGCGAAACGTAAAAATCAATTTACGCAACAATAAAAAAACAATGTACAAAGTTAAATAATTATCATTAAAATAATTTACTTAACACTGCTTTATGTAAACATTTAATCGTTTGATGTCCGTTTACATTGAACGCTATAACTTTTAGCTTACGCGATTTAACTTAACGTTTACGATTTAAAGCAAACGCGTACAATACAAAAGATACATTGTGAATTTATTGACGACGTCAATGACCCTAAAACACGGTTTATTGGTGATTTGTTCTAGCAATGGTTGGATATTCGACATGACAAATTCTTGACTCAAAAGGTGCCATTCCAACTAAGACTGCTGAAGATGCTAAAAAGGCCATCCAAGAAATGGTTGAATACTCTCAAAAATGGCATAATGGAACATCTAGAGGAAGAAGTACTGAACTCCTACACTAATGCGTATACAAGCACAACTGAACAATCTAGGAAGGGAGGTCAAGAGTGAATGAAAAAAGTTTATGCGCTCAAGTTGGAATGTTGAACAATGTAAAGTCGCCATATACACACCAAAGATTGCCCACTAAAAGAAGAAGGTAAAACCCTCGAAGAAGCATACTACACTCAATTTGGTAGACCTTTCCAAAGAGGGGATATAGACTAAACAACACCAGGAACTATAAAAGGACCACGTTAAATCCTTACTACCAAAAATGGAGCAATCTACGAAGATATACCCGAGCAAATTCATGAGTAATCATCAAAGAGACACAAAGAAAATTCTAATTTGATCAAAGAAATCCGAGCTACGACAGATGCTGCCATAAGGAACCAAGGACACAATTAAACTTAAGAAATCAAATCGAAAATGACAAGGTAACTACAGGAAAAGATTTGGAAGCCTACCAAGCTCAACTGAAACAAACCTGAGAGATTAAGTCAAGTCGATTTCTACCATTATTGAAGCTGATTTACACTCGATACGCCGTATTGGATCATCCCAATACGCCGTATCTGATGGACAGAACAGTAAGCTGGTGTACAAGTCAAGACAAACGACGGTTCCTTTTCCAAGTCGTTTAGATAATCATTACTGTGAAGAAGAATAAGAGGGGATCTATGGACCAAAATTCACAGAAGCTTATGGAGCCTCACATATCAATCGCATCATACCCCGAAAGGAAAAAGAACTATGAAGTTTCACTTTACCTTACTTTATTAATAATGTTTGCTTTGACAATGCCCTTGTTGACCTAGGAGCTAGTGTTAGTGTAATGCCTCTCTTGACCTACCTTAACTTAGGATTAGGTGAATTAGCTCACACTAGGTTGACAGTTGAATTGGCAGATAGGACTATGAAATATCCAAAAGGAATAGCTGAAAATGTACTAGTAGAAATTGGTAAATTTACCTTCCCCATAGACTTTATAATTCTTGATATGCCCGAGGATAGCAAAGTGCCCTTGATCCTCGGAAGACCATTTTTGTCTACCGCCCGGTCTGAGATTAATGTTTACAAAAGAAAGATTACTTTAAAAGTCAGGGAAGAAAATATTATTTTCAAAAGTGTTAAACCTGCTAGTAGTTTAATTAGGACGGTCTATATGTTAAGTTTGAGAAAAAGAATGGAACTTGATTTAGAAGCTAGGCTTATGGGAGAGACTTTGGTGTTGAATAGATCATTAGACCCTTTTTAGAAGATTACATTGAATTAAATGATCTAGATGAACCAATTAAGCTTAGGAGAAATCAAGGAGATGATTTGATGCCCACCATTGAGAAAGGTGAGGTAATTGAGGAATTTAGAATTAGGGATGAAGATCTTGATATTAGAATTGATGATTACCTTAGTTATTACGACTATGATAAGAAGATCCATATAGATTATGCTCACAACTTAAAGTTTTCTTGCATGATAGGATTTGAATTTACTCACGCAAACTTTTTCCCATTATTGTATGTCAATGTGATGTCCAAAAGGTTTCATAATTCTATAATGAAAGATAAGATGATGTACAAAGGGAATAATGTTGTAGGAACTTTAATGAATGTGCCTATTTTTGTTGGAAACTTTTCTGTTTTGATTTTTGGTTATTTCGGTTTTTTGCTCACCCCTAGCACAAAGTCCATGTGAGGCCAGGCTTGGATTGGGCCTAAAAATATCTGGGCTTTTAGTGTTTGAAAAGGGCCGACCTTAAAAAAGCTTTGGCTGGGTTGACATAGCGAAAATATCAAATCAACATTTGTAAATTGCGGGGCGGTATGTTACCGGGGTTGAGTCCCCTTTACCTAAAAAAATTGCAGGGCGGTGTTTCTTTTATTATAAATGTGGGTGTTTTTTTTTAATTTGTATGTTAAGATTTCAAATATTTATAAGTGTGGTTTGCGTGTGCTAATGGTTAAAGGTTTTTTTTTTGGTATTTGGGGTTTTTTTTTTAAATATAATTTTATAAGATTGGGTAATTAAATGTGTTAAAGCATGATTGCCGTGCCCGTTGACGCGGTGCAGGTTTGATTTTTTTTTTTGGTTTTTATTTTATTTTGTGCGGCTTTATTTTTCCGGTTTCAGTTGAAATTTTATTTTTTTATAATGGGTTTTATTCGTCGGTGTTATTGTGTTCGGGCGTCATGTCGGGGTTTTTTTGATCTGAATAAGTCAATACTTTTGTAATTTTTTTCTTATTTTGTGCCGAACAAAATTTTTTTTTTTTATTATTTTTGTGCAATAGTTTCTTTTTTTATATAGGCTTATGTGTTTGGTCTCATGTCGCAGATATGTTTTTGATCTGAATAAATAAATACTTTTGTAATTTTGTTTCCTATTTTGTGCCGAGCAATTTTTTTTTAAAGTTGCTTGTTAAAGAAAAAGAAAGAAAAAAAAGTGTCAAATAGGCCGGCCCAAAGTAGGGAGGCCATGGTCGGATAGTGTTGCATCAATATCAAAACTATGTTTAAAAACGACAAAGTTTTATTCCAAACATAGTATATTGTATATAATTAACGAAACAAGTTATGATAATTATTAAGAAGCACCGCTGAATTTACAATAGAAATGTCTCTTACAACAACAACAAATACTTGATTTGATATATTAGGTGTCATTTTCAAGTTTTCAACGTGTGTCT
Organism: Tanacetum coccineum; assembly: GCA_026074375.1. Taxonomy (NCBI): domain Eukaryota; kingdom Viridiplantae; phylum Streptophyta; class Magnoliopsida; order Asterales; family Asteraceae; genus Tanacetum; species Tanacetum coccineum. Next base: position 6,246 of record BQNB010167897.1, read on the forward strand.
CGGCTGTGAGTTCTATTATGTATGTTGTGAGATATACTCGCTCTGATGTTGCGTTGGCTCAGAACATAACAAGCCTATTTCAACAGAATCCAGGTGATCTTCACTTGTAACCCCTGCCCTTTTCGTGTTTTGAATATTCTATTTAGTCCTTCGACTATTTGGCGTTTGCCCGTTATTTAGAATATCGTATAGTGTTTCGCAGTGATGAATTTAAGAGATATGATAGCATTTCTTGTTTATTTGTGTATAAGCTTTATTGGAGGATACTATTGTGTTTATTAGTTCCGGGTGGTTGGACGTGTAATTTCTGAAAATGTCAAAAAACATGTCTAGACACGTTCGTTATGTCCAATGAGTTTTTGGGAAATAAAAAGGTGAAAATGGGTTCAAGTAAATACTCTATGTATTGGAAAAAACATTGTTATAGGTAAATAAATTTGTCAAGTAACTTTGCGTAAACATACTTTTTACAGTCAAGTTTTACGAGCTTTTAAGTGATTTCGACACGAAAACAAGAACCCCGAGCCCCTAGGATTCCTATGGCCGGTCAAGACAAAGGTAGGGGACAAGGATGGCATTTTTCCAGGAAGCTTGGTCCCTTGCATGTATGTGTTTTGTATGCATTCACAACACACACTTTATGTGATTTTCAAACCAACACACACACACTAATCCTCTCTTTCTCTCCTTAGGTTCGTCGACCCACAACACACAACATACTACAACTTTATTTTTCAAACATTAATAAAAAACATGAAGATTGGTGATACTTTGGATTGATTCTAGTATCCGGGTAGTCATTTAAACAACATTTGGGTTGTTCGGTTCGCGTCGAAATTTATTTTGAAGACCATTTTTATAAGTCTTTCAAATTTATTTTTAACTTGTATTTTTGGGTTGCTAGTGATGCATAGATGTTAGTTGTACGGCCCGCTCGTTAAAAATCAAAAGCAAAAAGTTTACAAATGAGTATTAAGGGTGCGTTTTTGGTTCGAACCGTAGCATCTCGTATTTTACGGACAATATTTTAACCGAGCCTTAATTCTATTTCTAATTTTTATGGAATTTATTATTTTTTATTTTTAGCCGTTCTAACGAAAATCGTCGTTATAGCTAGTTACAGATCGGGCCTTGAATATTTATCCATTTTAACGTTTGAGAAATCAAAAATTCCGTATTTTAGCTTCGAGAGCTTATTATTATTTTATTTTTTTTTTCATTTTAATACTTTTTGACTTTTATCTGCGTTAGCCGAAACCGCGTCAAAATAGTGTTTTTACAATTTTTAATATTTGAACTTCGTGTTTTAAAAACAAATATTGTGGAATAAATGTTTTAGAAAAATAAAAATAAAATATAATTTATATAAACCAAACACTCTTTTTAATTGTTTTAGGCTCCATCAAAACTAGAAACCAAACACCCCCTTATTATATTTTATTCATACTAAATCCTAAACCAAACACACCTTTATATTTTAAAAAACCCAAGTTACCAAGCCCATTCACTTTTGATTGTGTTATAAGCCGGATTCAACCCACGCCATTTCTCTTTTTTTTATAACCGATTGATGTGTCTTTCATAATAAGATTACTTAGGCTATAGTTTATGGGTGAACTATGGTAGTTGCATAACATATAATGGTAATTTAATATGGAGGTATATCGTCTAGTTGGACCATTTAGCATTCCTTTAAGTATGATGATCCTCTAGTTAAAAACGTCAAATTTCAGAAAATGTAAGTGTGGCATTTCTAATGGTTCTCAATCATGGATTCTTAAACATAGGATATTACTACATGCCGATATATATAAATATGTATCTATTTACCCGTATTACGTTACATTTTTTTATAAGCATGAATTTTAAATCCGCGCCACTTATTTTTAGGTCGTGGTTGATTCATTGGTGCTTATTCTCTTTATTTGATTCGTGGTCCAACTACTTCTATTCACACGGCGTGTTCATTAGCCTACCTTTTCATTTTTATGGTTTTCATAAACTGTTTCGGTTGAGGAGAAATACATGCTCGTTTTACTACAGTAAACTTATTGATTTTCTACTACTTTAAGCGTAGCGCGGGTCTAACTTTACAAAAGCTTTTACTTGCTTATTACAAACTTCCAAACTGTGTGATACTGGTTGATTTTTCTTACGAAACTGATTTTTTAAAGCTTGAATTTGTTTACTAACCATGATTTGAGATACATTAAATTTCATTATATATGAAAAAACCGTGAGTTTTGGATACATTATTTGTTTTACTATGGACAACAGTGCTTTCAAATTGTATGCTGTCCAGCTATTGCCTGAAATATTATTGCCTATGTTACACAACACTGCCATTAGTCCCATTTCTATCATATGAACCGTTAATTGCTTCTTGTAGTAGCGTGAATGTTTGTGGGATAGATCTATCCGGACCATCCCGTTGGCTCAGTTTCTGTTAAACCATTGGACGCATTTTACCAATTTGAGGTATTATTTGGGGTGTTTGATCAGAATTACCCACAATTTTTGGGCAGACATTTTGCCATGTTGCATTACAAGTTAAGGTTTCAGGGTCATTGGCTTAGTGTAATAATATAAATTTACTTTTTGGACTTGGTGAATCTGTTTACTCTTGTCTACACTACTTTGAACCTTGTAGGGTCACTACGAGCATACTTATCTATTGAATCACTACTTGGATTTTGAGAAATAATACTTTGAAAATATTGTAACGCTTCTTTTCTTACTGAAATATTTCTTAAATTATTTGAATACCGCTTTTACTTAAACCTATGAATTCACCAACATTATTGTTGACATTTTGCATGTATTTTCTCAGGTTATTATATTGCTAGCTAAGCATTGGGAGCAATCGAGTCGCGCGGATACAAATATATTTTTGAAGGCTTTACAATTTGAGTACCTATAAATAAACGTTTTGACAATGTTTTCTAATACATTACACGTGGGACCTGTTGTAACTCTGATATTTTATAAAAATTATTGAATGTTGACTTTTTAAAACGTGTCACTTAAAGTCGTTTTTTGTAACTTGTACTTTATGCTATTAAGTAGCATCCTAAGTGGTATTCCGCTGCGTTGTTGTGATTTTAGAGGTGTTACACGAACAAAAAGGGGAAAAACATAAGTTTTGTTAGTTTTGATATTGTGGTCGTGATGGTTAAAAAATATATGTTTGCTAAGTAGCTTATTTTGTATATAGCTTGTTTTTGGTTTATGTATGGTTCGAATAGGCTTATTTTGGGCTTATTAGCTCACGAAAATTGAAGGAAATACAAGGATGGTATTCTTGGTTATTTTTCTAGTATGACATATTTTGTGGACTAATATTATAGCTTATGGTGTTAACCAAATGCGATACGTAGCTTATTAGCTTATTTTTAAGCTTGATATAATTATTTTTGAGCATATGAGCTCATGGCTCAATAAGTGACTAATAAGCCGACGCTTATTGATGGCTTATTGTGGTCCGGGTTACTTACTTACTTATTGATTTGAGCTTATATATATATATTTGGGCCTTGGTTTCGGCTTAAAACATATTTTGGAAACATAAAAAGTTACGACCATTATTGGCCTTAAAGCCCAATTTATGCCGTAATAGTATTCGTTTGAGAGTTTTGACAAACTTTTAGGAAGTGAAAAGTATTTGTGAAACTATATGAAAGATCGTTTTGAGAAAGTGTCTTGGTAAACATGACGAAATGAGATTTTTGGAATTTGGTTCGTAAAGTGTCGAAATAGAAAACTTGTTTGAAAATGAGGTTTGATAAGCTTGGAAAACGTCGTATAAACGTACGGGTCATGCCGAAATTTTGTAGAAAGTCTATACTTAGAATTTTTACTTAAAACGTAAATTTTATTTTTAATAATAAAAATATTATTTTATTATTTTAATAAATTCACTAAAAGACAAAAAATATAATTTTTCTCGAAACTTTCCCAAAATGTTTTACAACCATAGACGTTCTATTTTGTATAGTACAAACGATATATTTTTGGTAACCAAGTGTACCGAATGGACTTATCGAAATATATTTATAAAATTATATTATAAATATTTACATATATTACTTATCTATTACTCTTAAATAGTATAAGTATAAGTATATTGTATTGAGATAAGGATACATATAGTATTTTGGAGTTATGTCATCAACCATCACACCACTAAAACGTTTAAGATAACCATACAACGAGCGTCTAACCTCTATGCATCAAATTTGAAAACCATTTGGAAATAAATGATTTAAAATGGGACATTAACTGGACTAGGTTGTGTGTGGACGTTGTTGCCTTAGCTTGTGAGTTGAGATATCAATTGGAGACTATTGTACGAGGTGAGTTCTCGTAGCCCTACTTTTTACTGTTTTTCTCATTGGGAGAAAATGATACTCAAAGTATGCTTTTGAACTATTTTCTGATCTGTGCAAAACGAGGTTTCATTTTGGGACAATATATGTGCTTATGACTGCTATGTGAATATGTGTAATGTGATCTTACTTGCATGTACTGTGTTTGGCATGGCAAGTGTTGTGTTCTTCACCCTAATTTGCTCCAGCTGGTAGGCTTTAGGTGTGGTATGTCATCGGGGTTGCGACCCTAAGAGCGTTGGTACGCGCTGGTAATAAGACTAGCGGGGATGCTAGGTCTTGGTACATGATTAGCGAGGATGCTAAGTCATGGGTTTGGTTTGCATATATTCACTGTCATATAGCATAATTGTCCAACTGTATGAGATATTAGCACAGCGACTGGGTTTTGAGTCAAAACCTACGAGCTTACCAATATTATTGTTGACGTTGTCGAGTATCATTTTCAGGTGGCGTTAATGATCGTTAGAGTATGGTGATTGTAGGAGACTTTAGAAAACCGTGTAGGAATCTTGTTTGAAAAGTATTGCATTTGATGTACGCTTTGGATTTGGTTTTCTTGTGGATCGAGATCAGATTTTATGGACCCCTGTGTGGGCTTAAGTTTGTAATAATTGGCGACTATGTGTTGTGTTCTTGATTTGGGACATCACTCAAGGTTATATTGAGGTTGATGGTCATCATGACACTATTCATTTATGCATTTTAGATTTCTCTATTTTGTATCTTGTGTTGTGATTGATCATTATGTTGCATTTATGTGTTTCCGCCTATGACGGGGTGTGACAGTTTCTTTTTACCCTAAGCCCGAACCGATCGAGCCACTAGAATGGAAAGCGCCAGAAAATCGATTAAAACCTTCAATGATCGAGCCACCCAAGTTAGAACTGAAGGAGCTACCAGAACACCTCGAGTATGCCTTCCAACAAGGGAAAGACCAACTCCCTATAGTTATATCCTCTGCACTGTCTACCCTTGAGAAAGTCAAGCTTCTTGAAGATCTAAGAAGCCACAAGTGAGCTATCGCATGGAGCATTGTAGACATTAAGAGGATCAACTCATCCTTTTATACACATAAAATCCTCATGGAAAACGATTTCAAACCGAATCTCCAACCTCAAGGCGAGTGAACCCGAACATCCAGGAAGTAGTAAAGAAAGAGGTTGTAAAACTCCTTGACGCCAGATTAATTTACCTAATTTTTGACAACCCTTGGGTTAGTCCTGTTCAAGTTGTTCCAAAAATAGGAGGAATGATAGCTGTCAAAAACGAGAAAAACGAGCTTATACCTCAAAGGACAGTTATCGGCTGGCGCATATGTATCGACTATCATAAGCTAAACGATGCAACTCAGAAAGATCACTTCCCCTTGCCATTCATCGACCAGATGCTCAAACGATTAGTTGGGCACGGGTATTATTATTTTCTAGATGGATTCTCGAGATACTTTCAAATCCCTATAGCCCTAGAAGATCAGGAGAAAACTACATTTACTTGCCCATATGGCACCTTTGCCTATAAGTGAATGCTATTCGGGCTATGCAATGCTCCAGCCATATTTCAGCATTGTATGATAGCCATCTTTCATGACCTAATTGAGGACAGTATAGAGCTTTTCATGGATGACTTTTCCGTTTTTGGTAGTTCCTTCGATCACTGCCTTAAGAACCTGGAGAAAATGCTGAAGCGATGCGAGGAGACCAACCTTGTTTTAAACTAGGAGAAATGCCATTTCATGGTAAAGGAAGGAATCGTCCTTGGTCATAAGGTTTCCAAGTCAAGAATCGAGGTAGATAGGGAAAAAATTGAATCAATCTCTAAACTGCCATATCCTACAAATGTGAAAGCCATTTGAAGCTTTCTGGGGCACGCAAAGTTCTACCAGAGATTCATAAAAGATTTCTTACAAATCACACGCCCAATGACCCAGCTCCTCGTAAAAGGCTCCCCCTTCAATTTCTTTGAAGAATGCATCCAAGCATTCGATAAGGTAAATCTAAAGCTGACACAAGCCCCCATAATGATTAAACCAGATTGGTCACTGCCATTTGAAATCATGTGTGACGCTAGTGACTAAGTTGTCAGAGCAGTAATTGGGCAGAGGAGAGATAAGCACTTTCACCCTATCCATTACGCCAGCAAGACGATGAACGAGGCACAGGAAAACTACACAACAACCAAAAATGAACTTTTGGCTGTTGTCTTTGCATTTGACAAATTTTATTTAGTCCTTTCTAAAATTATCGTTTTCACGTATCACTCCGCCTTGCGATATCTCTTCTCAAAACAATATACAAAACCGCAATTGATAAGGTGGATCTTGCTACTTTAAGAATTCGATATAGAAATTTGTGACAAAAAAGGCGTCGAAGACCTCGCAACTGACCACCTCTCTCGACTTGAAAACCCAGACCTTGGAACGCTGACCAGGGCATAGATTTGAGACTTATTTCCTGAAAATAAACTAATGACAATTTCTGATAGAAACGACGAACCTTGGTACGTTGACTATGCTTGTAACACCCCCAAATTGGGTCGCAGCGGAATATGGGTCCGGGGCGTGTTACTTCATAGATCAACAACACAAGATATATATAGAACGACCAAAAAGTCGTTTGAAAACGATACATTGGATTTAACAAAGTCATTGTTACATAAGCCCGTAGCTTAACTTGTTCACTTAATCAAATACAAAGATTTTCAGCCCATAACAGATAACAAAATGAAATGCGACAAAATCTTTAATGCAAGACATCCAAATCAAAACCACCAATGTATCCATCGCACCTTGTGCTTATTGATCCCCTGAAAAACATTGCTTTAAAACGTCAACAATATGTTGGTGAATTCATAGGTTTGATAAATCATATATTGTAGGACCACAAGATTTCCCCAAGTGTATGATAATGCAACAGATGCAGATATCATATAAATGTAATTACGTTGCTCTAAGCTCATGACACTGATGCTTGACATGTATGGATGCCAAATTAATGGCCGTTTGCCCGTGGTGATGTTCTAACCCGCAACATCCTATATTCGACATGGTATACGTTCGTTTGTCCAGTGATAGCTAATCACCCGAACGGGGTTGTCAAACCCAATAGATCTATTAATAACATTCGCGCTCACAATTAACAGTTCATGATAATGGGCTCAGATATGGGTTATCGCTACTTAGGCAACACGTAATCATAACATGAAACTTAACCACTTGTGTCCAATTGTAAAGCATTGCATGTTTTTCACCCCAAAAACTTTGTAAAACAAAAGCATGTAAAATGTGGGGCTATGAACTCACCTTGAGTGAGTAATG
>BQNB010167899.1:0-13946 GCA_026074375.1 Tanacetum coccineum
TACATCACCGGCACACTTATAATTTTGTGGAATTTTTAGTAAACAATTGGAAACGGAATAGGCTTAATTCTCACAATATGTATTAAGGGTTATAGTGCGTTAGGTAATGGAACTAGTGATTTTTACAAAAGTCATGCTGAATTTTAATAAAATTTTGGCCGTTTTTAAGCACTTTGCATGTTATTTTATAAAAAAGAAGACAGGTACGTTCTAATTCTCCATCCCCCCACTTAAATTATACAACGTCCTTGTTGTATAGATAAAACAATTAAATTATAAGGGAAAACAAAATTAGAACGGAAAACTCCCTGATGTTTTGCTTGTGATAATTCTCCAAGATCTGTCCTTAAGCAAAAAGAGTGTTGACTAGGGCTTCAGAATGCCCGGATAAGTTCAACACATGTCTTTTTTAGCATACACCATATCATAGTTTCAGCAAGGTCATGTATAAAAGATTAGAAGACAAGTGCAAATTCTATCTCGCTACAATGGTACAAGAAAACAATTAAACACACAACTCTAACAAGGATCAATACTCCGTATCCCCCAACTCTAAGATACGCCGTATGGTTCCTGGTAAAAAACAATTAATACTTGAATTAAACATTAGTTTTTAAAACGATCAGACACGTCTATACGTCCGTATCCATAGGTGTTCGATTCTCCGTATAGAGTGTCTGGAAGACATACTCGTGCAAACAAACAATTTAAAATGCTATAAATAATTTGTTAGGATAAAAGCCCTTCATTAAAGTAACTTCTGCAAAGGGCAAACTAAGTTGTTGTTTAATAATCTAATGAAAAATATGCTCAGTAGTTAGACTACTAGTTACTACGGTAGAGTATATTACTCCTAGCTAGAGTAATTACTACAGGCTAGTGTAACTTAGTACTAGCTAGTATAATGATAGTACTGCTAGAGTAAGTAGTTACTTTCTGGTGAAGATTGAAGAAATATTCTAAGTAGTTTACTACTACTTGTACAAAGTTAGATGCCAACTGAGTATAAGTCACTACTGCTTGTTCCAGAGTTAATGATGCTGGTAACAAGTTTTACAGCTGCTGAAAGATTACAACTGCTAAAAGATAAAGATTGCTTGAAGATCAAGATTACTTATGTGACAAGGATTGTTATTTATAGAATAGATCTTTGAGAATAATTTAAGTTTTAGTAAATTATTGTAAATCAACTAGGACTCCTTGGTGTATAAAAGGAGGTCCTAGGGTATAGAGTCGTATGTATCTTAGTCCTATAATTCATATCTTCAAGGTTTTGTAACCCTAATACTAGGAGAGTATTCGTATTATTTGTAATAATAATATTAGAACTTTTATTGTTGAATTATATTGTTTTGTGTTACTGTTTCATTGAAGAGTTCTTCTTATATTAAAGATTATTATCCGCATAATCGTTTAGTATTATCAAACAAAGTTTCTTAACTAAGTTGTGTTAGATTTATCTAGCATAACTAAACCTTAAACAAGCTTAAGGAATTCGATCATTAGAAATTAACTGGGATCTACAAGTGGTATCAGAGCTTATTGCTTTGAGAAGCTTTGAATAAGAAGAATCTGTATTTAATAGAAGATATGGATCAAGACTCTACACATATGGTCGCTACATCAAAAGTTCCCATGCTCAAACCGGATGAGTTTGAATTATAGAGGATGAGGATCGAGCAGTACATACAGATGATAGACTATGCTTTATGAGAAGTCATAGAGAATGGAACACTGCACCAAAAACAACAGTTGTGGAAGGTGTTGAGAAAGTAATACCTCCTACAACTGCTGAAGAGAAGGCTCAGAAAAGAGTAGAAGTGAAGGCAAGAAGTACTTTAATGATGGGAATTCCTAATGAACATCAGTTAAAGTTTAACTCCATCAAGGATGCTAAGCTGTTCTTGGAAGCTGTAGAAAAGAGATTTGATGGGAATGCAACTACTAAGAAGACACAAAGAAATCTCTTAAAACAGCAGCATGAAAACTTCACTTCTCCAAGCTCAAATATGCTTGATCAAACATATGAAGGCATTCAAAAGCTTGTTAAGTCAGCTGAGAGTTTTGGGTGAGACACTTTCACAAGAAGATGTGAACCAGAAGCTGTTAAGAAGTTTATCACCAGAATGGAACACACATGCTGTTGTGTGGAGGAATAAGCCTGAATTAGAGACAATAAGCATGGATGATCTCTACAACAATCTCAAAGTATATGAACCAGAAGTCAAAGGGACATCAAGCTCAAATACTAGCACACAAAACATGGCTTTTGTATCCTCTAACAACTCTAGCAGCACTAATGAAGCAGTTAATACTGCTCATGGAGTTTCTGCTGCTAGCACTCAAGTTAGTGCTGCTAACTCCACAAATGTTGATAACTTGAGTGATGCTGTGATTTGTACATTCCTTGCTAGTCAACCAAATAGTCCTCAACTTATCACTGAGGACTTACAACAAATTCATCCAGATGACATTGAAGAGATGGATTTGAGATGGCAAATGGCCATGTTGACTATGAGGGCTAGAAGATTCTTGAAGAAAACTGGAAGGAAGCTTACAGTCAATAGCAATGAGATTATTGGCTTCAATAAGTCCAAAGTAGAGTGCTACAACTGCCACAAGAGGGGACATTTTGCTAGGGAGTGTAGAGCTCTAAGGAATCAAGACTACAAGAACAAGGAAAGCACAAAAAGAACTGTGCCTGTGGAAACCTCTACTTTTACAACTTTGGTGTCATGTGATGGTCTTGGTGGTTATGACTGGAGTGATCGGGCAGAGGAAGGACCTAATTATGCTCTCATGGCTTATTCATCTTTAAGTTCTGACTTTGAGGTATCAAATGATTCTACTTGTTCTAAATCTTGCTTGAAGACTGTTGAAACTCTTAAATCTCAATATGATCAACTACATAGAGATTTATAGAAATTAAAGTTAATGGCTATAGCTTATAAGTCAGGATTAGAGTCAGTAGAAGAGAAACTTGAAGTTTATAAGGCAAATGAGTCTATCTATACACAAGATATAAAGGTTTTAAAATTTGAAATTGAATTAAAGATAAGAGCTATCAGAGAGCACAGGAAGAAACTAGAAATAACTCAAAAAAAATGAATTTCAATTTAATGTAGACATATCTTGAAAATGCATCTAAAAGCTTAAACAAACTCATAGAAAGTTAGATTGTTGACAACTACAAGAAAGGCTTAGGCTATAATGCAGTTCCACCTCCCTATACAAGAAACTTCATGCCTCCAACACCTGACTTGTCTTTTACTGGTTTAGATGTGTTCTCAAATAAGTCTGTAGTTGAGAATTGTAAAGCTAAGTCTAGTAAAGAAGAGTCCTAAAGGAATAGGCCAGAATGCTGATGCCAAATTATTGAGGAATGGTGTCAATAGTGAAGGAAAGAAAATGTGTCTCAAACTAAGATTGAAAAGAAATAGCTAACCTAGTTTTGTTAAGATAGACTTTTCAAAGCTAATACAAACAAACAAAATGGATAGAAAACTGCTAAACAAGTGAGAACAATAGGCAAAAACACTCACATTTCCTAAGGGAATCAAAGAAACTAGATATTATGATTTCCTCCGAGACTAAGAAGCAATTTAAGATGTTTAACAAAGCTTGTTATGTATGTGGAAGTTTTGATTATTTGCAGGTTGATTGTAATTATCAAAGGGTGGCAAAACATGTTTGGAACAATGCTCAAAGGGCGAATCATTAAAACTTTGCAAGAAAGACTCACCCATATGCTAAAAGAACATGGTTCTAAGGGCAGTACTAATGAAGTCTGGCTTAGTATTTATTAATATTGCTACACAAGTAATCTGCTCACTCTAAAACAACAGTAAATGATGCTAATCCTAATGTTATATCTTTCTAAAAAGGCATATTTAACTGTTAAGAGGCCCATTCACAAGAATACAACATTTAAAAACAGTAATTTTAATCAGAGGGTTAATATTGTTAAGGGTAAAAATGTTAATACTTGTTAAAGCCTAATTGTAGGCTTCATAGATCGGTTTGCCCATCTAGGATATAATAACACTGAATGATATAAAGCAAAGCGGAATAACAAATAAGAACATCAATGTTATCACAAGGTTTTCTTTATTCATACTAAAAAACTATAAACTATTCGACTTTAATCAGTCGACTATGCTATCTAGATAACTAACTATTACACAAACTAATAAGCTAACTATTAGACTCTCATTGGAGAGATCTAACTATGATGGATATTAAAACTATTCACCCTACCTCTCTTTATATACTAGAGAGGCTAAGAGTTTTACAGGAAAAAACTGAGCTTTGATAAGAAACTATCTTAATATTGCACATTAAGTCCTTGTTGTTCATATATCTTCTTTTTCTTCATATGTGTTTTTGTAATCTCAATCTCAAACCAACATTCTTTCCTATTTGATATTACAAAAAAATCTTTCATGTTATGAAACAATCTTCAAAACTCCCTGAAAAAAGAACTTCTTATACATGTCACCACTTTAAAATAAGCTGCAAACCATATAGTCTTCTTCCCCTTTTTGTAATCATTAAATAGGGGTCATCTATAGATAAGCAACTTGTGAACACTTCCCCTTAGTGGTCTATCATGTAGAGTGGTTAAAGCATTGTTAACAAAAAACCTTCCCTGAAAGTACGTTAACCATCTCCTTGAAATCTCGATATCAGGTTGGCTTCAAATAGGAATATTCATTAAATCATCTAAGTGCCAATACAACATCCTTCTTATGTACTGTTGCCTCAGCCGACGATCTACTTGCAATCCTGTTTGTACGTAACAAAAAGGTTACCCTTATCACACAATTGATTAAAAAGCCATTGCATCAAATGTCTTCATAATACTCTCCAAAGCAAACCATAAACTTTATCATCGTTCGAGACCCAAACGCATGAATTATCCGATATCGGACAATACTAGCAGTATTAACTCCTTTCTCAGATAAGACTGGCAGTACTAATCATATATCGGACGAACTGGCAGTATTAATGTACTTAACATACTACTTTCGTTGGGCATCATTCAAACAGTATAACAATGTAAGCGCAGCAGTACCTTAAAATATCATGTCCCATACATTTTGTCATTCAATCTTTGACACATCAAGCTCATATATAACGCTTAAATCATTAAGCAGTATTGATAAATACATTTATTCGAATAGTATATGCATGAGTCCCACAAAATCCACGAATAGTTACAATTCAAACAATAGCAAAAAATTAGAGAGATGCGAACATGTACAAACCAAGAATAGCTATGGCAGTACAGGTAATACCCCCTAAAATCAAGTAGCAGCGGAATGGTAACATTGGGGTGCTACGTCAAAGTACAACCTATCAAATATATGAAACTACCTTAAATGGAATTTTTTAGATAAGATTTCATTTTGATTCCATAGCAAAATATCATAAGTTCAACATTAGGTCCTATATGTTTTAAAAGTCATAAACATTTCAAGTACATATTGTACAATTAAACAAAAGCTTCATAATACCAAAAGATGACTTAAGTTTTTAAAGATAATAAAAGTTGCATAGACTTAGGATAAAATACAGAATCCTTCTTCATGATATCCCCACGCGCTCCCCTAATTACATGCTAAAAGTTAACACAAAGTTGAGTGAAATCAAGGTTTATCGGTAAAGAAGGGTGGCCACAATTTCGAAGTAATAGTAGATCTCTCAAACACATTCAGTATCCACACCGTTTATTATTGCACTAGCACATTGACCCTGGAAAGTCTAACTAGATTTGTGCCCCAATCAGAATATAGGATGCTTGCCAACAACCTAACACTTCTCAATGTTAAATGCACCTTGATCAAACTAGTGACCCAAGGAACGGTGGGGATTGTCAGTCCCGATAGATCTTCACCACAACACTCGCGCTTACTACAATAGCAATTAACGGTTCATGATAAATAGTACTGACACGCAATAAGTATAACTTAGCAATAATATGACGGATACAGGCATTAACTGGATAGCATACACTTTGTAAACACTTTGAAAACACTTAGAAAAACACTTGTGTCCAATAGTAAAACAAGCAATGTAATTCACTTGTAGATTTAGGTAAAATAGATGCGTAGTAAAAAGGGGGCTATGAACTCACCTCGAGTGAATGGTAATCAACAAGTATTCACAATAGAAAAATGCGTCACGAAGGAATCCGAAGGAAACCTAATCCAATATAGGTCGTATAAGTACTAAACACTTTGATTATTTATAGGTCGTATAGCTCATCATACTATCGTTCGGGCTATCATAATTGAGAAGGTTCATGTAGAGAAGTATGAGGAGTGTAGGACACTTTAAATCGTAAATCAACAACTCGTTGATCCGCCACCCCGAAGGAGCCTCATTATGAAACTCCCTAGTAATTTATCTACTATTGTATAATACCACATATAGGTCTAGATAAAAAAAAAAAATATAAGGTTCAATCACCATCTAATTGTTTTGGTAAAATTGTGTTTAATAAGTAAAAACGTTTATAATTACCGTTTTAGTAAAACTGGCATAACTTTCGTGTTTAAGTCCGATTTTGACGTTTCTATATGCCCACGCTTTCGTATTAGGACGATTATCCATAATTTGACATTTTCATATTTTTAACCACTAATAAGAGAACTATTTAGCTGTTCACACCAGTTATAAAGTTATTTTTATAGTTTCAAATTATCTAAAACCCCGTAAACGTCATATTTTATTCGTTATAGCTCTGTTTTTAGTGATTCTTTCGAGCACGTTCTCGTAATTGAAAGTTCTACTTATTTATGAGGTTTAAAAAAATAATTATTTCTGTCATGAACAGTAACTTTTATAAAAATAGTTTTATAAAAGTATTAATTGTCGTAAACTCGCGAAATACAAAAACTCGATCGTTATTAATTGAAAAATTTACGATTCTTACATTTGGAATCCTAAAATATGTATAATTTGTTAAAAATTCCAAACTTGCTGTTTGAATAATTTTAAAAAAAAGTTTTTATAAAAATTTCTTTTACGACTCTGTTTATTAACGTATAACTTGTTTTTACCGTATCTTTTTTTGTTTATATAATCCGTTTTTTGAGTTTCTTACCTTTTTGCAATCGTCATGAGACGTACTATCTTTATAAAGTATAATCTAACTATTACAAAATATGAACCAAAACAGCCCCTATATATCTTTTGGGGTTTATTTATATAACTTTGTTTTTATATACTTTTTTAAACTACAAATTATACTTGAACTTTTAGTACATGACAAACATGTTACCATACTTATAAATTCTTTTATTCCATGATATTATCAACTACACAACATATGTAAAAGTGTTCAAAATCATAACCAAAAGTAAGTTATCCATTTAACATGTTTAAAACCCTAAATGGTGATTTAGTTATATAGAACATGTAAACACATAAAAATGATAAAAGTAAAGACATAAAGGTTTAAAGATAACCTAGTAGAAGTGATGCAAATATGAGGAACAACAAAGTCTAGAAAACTCTTTGTTTAGAGACCAAACCCCAGCTTGCAAAATCAAAGAAACCCTAAAATCAATGAAACCCTAATCTTCCATTCTTTGTTTCAATACTTGTAAATGGTTAACCAAGGCTTGCAAACACCTTAGTATATCTTAGAAATGATGTGTGATGCTTGTATATGTTGAAGAAAAATTTGTATTGATTTCTGTAAAAGGGGTTGTTTGTCCCGTGTGGTAAAGGGGGAGATAAAAAGGGAGAGGGTTTTGATTTTCTAAGTGTTAAGGGTTTTATACTCCTTATATATCACAAGTCTAGTCAAAGATAATTAGAATTCCAAGACATAGATGATTAAAATGGGGAAGGACCAATTAGTCAAAGGAACAAGGCATGGCTAGGTTTAAATGAGAGTATGTATTTACATGCCTAGTTAATACTTGTGTTCCTTTATGTTCCCCTAAGATGGAGGTTATCCCATTGGAATTAAGGAAGAATTACTAGAAAGATATTTTTGTAAAAGAGTAAAGTAATACTGAAAATGTATAAGTTGGTAAGTTTAATTTATAAACTGTATAATACCTGGTAATGTATACGGTTTTATGGTTAGTTTATTAATGGACCATGTGACTAACAATGTCTACTTGGATAAAGTTTTAATAAATCTTAGGTTATAGGGTATAAACATAGGTATTTGTTGAAGCGTAGATTTTATTATTAACAGTTCCGGGTATGCCTAAACGTATTAAATTGCGAAACGTAAATGTTTTACGTAACCGATAAAAATAAAACATAATAAGTAAATTATTACTTTATATAATCATATAAATGATACTAGACGTAAACTTTAATTTGTTTGGTGCCCGTTTTACGTTGGCTTGGTGATTCTTAATTTACGCGATTGAACATAACTATTAAAATTAAAAGTAACACGCGTACGGAGATTTATTTTTATTAAAAATAGATGACGTCGTAAATGACCTGAAAATACGGAATGTTACAAGTACTAACTCTTGCACCTTCCTCCTATTACCTTTTGTGACACATTAAATAACACAAAAGTTCACTAAATCCTTGAACACTAGCATCATTCGTGAATAGTACTGCTTTGCTTCATAGTGTAAACAAACTTAATAAACAGACACATGATACTTCAAGAAAGTAGTACTTCCTTTTACATGCGAATCCAAACAGCGCATGATCGTAGCACTTGTATCCAATCATGGTTAACAACATCAGTGATGAAACCCAAGCAGTCAACAAACAATCAAAACCCTTCATATGAGAGATTAAAGAAACACGTCTGAATTAGGGTTTTCATGAACCCCAATCACATTCTGACCATCAAGCAAATCACTACATAAATGTCATCACAACAACAAACATACAACATCCTTTACACCTTCGTGTTTTAATTAGATATGAAGAAGATCAAACGAATCATGAGCCTTTCTGCTTGCTTCTTTTAGGGTTTATAAAAACCCTAATTTTCATTCCATCTTATCGTGGTCCAAGCAGCAACAACAAACAATATAAACACTCCATAATCCGAACATACAAAATCTCTTCTCTTTCTGAAATAGTGCCAACAAGACATGCTTATTGTATCTAAGCTAGGGTTCATTGTTGATCCCGGATCAACTTACCATAACCATAACAATAATAATACGATTGATCCCATATCAATACTAACAATATTACCAGATGCAATACACAGCTTATGAACAAAACAAATCAAGGTTAAAGACATATATGACGAACCAAAACCTTTCAGAAGTAGGGTTTGCTGGAAAAACCCTAATGTCAACACATCAAGATCTTGGTTGCCTTCATAAAAGCAACACTCGCATCAAATCGTTGAGATCCCGATATCACGATGGCCACCAGGCTCTGATACCACATGAGTTAGCCTAATGAAAGCTTCATAGATCGTTTTGCCCATCTAGGATATAATAACATTGAATGATATAAAGCACAGCGGAATAACAAATAAGAACATCAATGTTATCATAAGGTTTTATTTATTCATACTAATTAACTATAAACTAATCAATTTAATCATTCGTACTATTCTATCTATATAACTAACTATTACACACACTAATAAGCTAACTATTAGACTCTCATTGGAGAGATCTAACTATGATGGATACGAAAACTATTCACCCTACCTCTCTTTATATACTAGAGAGGCTAGGGTTTACAAGAAAACCTAGCTTTGATAAGAAGCTAACTTAATATTGCACATTAAGTCCTTGTTGTTTCATCTTTCTTCTTTTCTTCATATGTGGTTTTGTAATCATCAAATCTCAAAACCCAACAATACAGTTAGTTCCAAAAGCAGTAGTTAATACTGCTAGACCAAAAGCAGTAGTTAATGCTATTAAGGGAAATAATTTAATGCTGTTAAGTGCCATAGCTTGTTTGTTTTAGAAACCAAGAACTAAATTATAGACCATAGTTTCTAAAACACAACAGTGCAGTCAATCACCTAAGAAAATGATAAATGATGTACAAGGCAGATCCAAGTCAGTTTGATGCTGGTCCCCTAAAAGAAACTGATTTTCTAACTAAATGTGCAGGGCAATCCATAAATAGAGATATAAGGATAAAGGATGATTAATAGTGGATGCTCAAGGCACATGTACAGGGAACGTGTCCTATTACAACTTAAAGAGATAGAATGGAGATAAGTATTGCTTTTATAGGGAATCCCAAAGGAGGAACAATCACAGGAAAAGGTTACCATTAAAACTGGTAATCTAGATTTTGAAAATATGTATTTTGTGAGAGAGTTAAAGTTTAATCTCTTTAGTGTCTCACAAATGTGTGATAAAAAGAATAGTGTTCTTTTTAATGACACTGAATATATTGTTTTATCTCCAAACTTTAAGTTAATTGATGAAAGTCAAGTTTTACTTAGAGTTCCTAGAAAGACAATAAGTATAGAGTTTGATTTAAAAGAACTTAGATCCTAAAGAGGTTTAACTTGCCTTTTTGTCAAAAGCCATAACTGATGAATCTTAACTTTTGCATAGAAGGCTAGGTCACATAAAATTTTACAAACCAGAATAAATTGGTTAAGGGACAACTTGTAAGAGGTTTATCCTTTCTAAACTTTGAAAATGATCAAACCTGTGTTGTTGTGGTCCAAAAGGAGAAAGCAGCACAACAGCCTCTTGTAAGTCCAAAACTGAATAACTCAATCAGTCTACCTATAGATTTTGTGCATATGGAACTTGTTTGGTCAACATTTGTAAAAAGCCCCTTATAAAGAAAAGTAAAAAATATTGCCTAGCGGATACAGATATTTTAGTAGGTTTACATGGTTATCTTTTGAGCTATATTTTATCTATGGATGTGACTAGTGGCATTCTTAAGTCCGTTTAGAACTGGATAGAAATCTAGTAGATCACAGGGTTAGACAGGTGATTATGTATGTGGATAGTGAACTGAGTTCAAAAACAGAGAAATGAACCAACTTTTTGAGATGAAGGGTATTAAGAGACAATTTAGTGTAGCTAGAACTCCTCAACAAAATGGAGTTGCTAAGAGGAGGAATAGGATACTAATTGAGGCTGTTATGACTATGCTAGCTGATTTTAAGTTGCCAACTACTTTTTGGGCAGAAGCAGTTAATACTGCTTGCTATGTGCAAAATAAAGTGTTAGTAGTTAAGCCTCATAACAAGACCCCCATATGAACATTTTCATGGTAGAACACCAACTTTTAAGTTTTATGAGACCATTTGAGTGTCCTGTTACCATTCTTAATATCATAGATCCACAGCAAATATGAATGTAAGAACTGATGAATGATTCTTTGTTTGGATATTCTTTGAAATAAGTAAAGCCTTAGATTATTCATAGTATAACAAGGATAGTGGAAGAAAACTTGCATATTAGGTTTAGTGAGAATTTACCTAATGTTTTGTAGGTAGTGGATCAAATTAGCTATTAGAAATTGAATGCATTAACAAGAATAATGAATTATGAGGCCAATTGTTAGGAACACATTCTAATGTTTTGCAGGTACAAAAAGCAAGTAATAATCAGGTCAAGCTAAAATGGAGAACAAAACCCGTCAGAGATAATAAATTTCTACCAAAATGGACTGTTGGACCCAAACACCATCAAGATATACTTCAAAAGGATTTTCATAACTCGACATCAATATAAATATATTACTCAAACAAAGGACATCGTAATACCAATAGGGGTTGTAAAATACCGTAAAGAATCTAACACAATTCTATTGTTTGAAAGCGAAAGGAAGTACAAGGAACCATATAGTCAGAATAACAATGAAACGAACCTGCACAAGAGAAATTCATACGAAGACATTACAAACCAAAAGAAGAACGTAAAGACTCATCCGTACTCACAATCAAAAGAACAACCATTGAAAAGCGTCGGTACTAACATGCCGCAACATGTTACGAAAACCAAAGGATATATAAAGAACGGTGTAATGATCCATACTAATATGTTAGGAACAATTAGTGCTTAAAAGAAAATTTACGCACCAATATCCAAAGAAGCAGATCCGAACAACCAATATTCATCAAGACGCCGAATAAAAAAGATAGGACAACCGTACTAACATGGTACGAGCAAGGGATGCTACACTTAGAGTTAAAAATCCGAATGACATATTGAGCAAAAGAATAAACCCAACAATCATAATAATAGCAATAACGGGTATCCGGGGTATCTGCAAGCGATAGATAGAAGGGAAACTTACTAACTTCATAACTATTATAATACAACCGCACATAATGCAACATCTTACACTACATCTAACAAGCAAACACCGATCAATGTAATCATGGTCACAAGTCTACGTATGTGATACCTTTATAATTAAGTTGGCCACTCATAATTATAAGTGCATCCTTTCACACGTGCATTTACTTCCAAGACTACACATCTCAATGATAACGTATATATATATGCATATATATCACATTGCACATCTTAAATGACTCTAATATAACACAGAAACGATACTACATCTAAGCAATATTTATTTATATAAAGATAAAATCAAAAACGATAGAAAGAAAACGAAGGTCTCGAAGCGCCCAAAAATACGGAATATCCAAGAGAAATTATCAATAGCAACATGTCGAGGTAAAAGACAGGATAAATTTATACTGGGCCTCGCTTGGTTTTGACTTTGCTTTTTCAAAAGTCACCCTACTCCGCGGGTCCAGACCTGCTACGAGCATTCGACAGGAGATCTAAGTCAGCCTCCTTTTCTAACCTTCCTCCTTCGGTTCCTCGAGAGGCTCCTCCTCAATTAGCTCCTCTTATATATCTTCTGATATCGAGTAGCCCGTGGGTCAAAATCAAACTCAGAAAAAAAGAAAGAAAACAAAATGCCTAGATAGCTAAACACATAGATCCTATTATGCAGCTATATAAAGGACTCCTAGGTTATAGTCTAGGTTAAACCACCTACTTCTATATAACCAATGGCTCTGATACCAATATGTCACACCTCGCCAAGGCGGAAACACGAGGTGTAACGTCATGGGTATCATCACAACACAATAGTGTCAACAATAGAGAGAACTACAATGCATTAAATAAGACAAAAATGGACACAAAGTGTCATGATAATACCAAACACAAGAAAAAGGGGTCTTGTATTGAAGTAAAAGAGTCACGCCAATACAAAGACATAAACAAAATATCCCATAACCTAAAACATTCGATCAACAATTTAAACAAAGTACGATATGAAAACTAGGAGATAAACTCCGCATGCAAGCCTACGGTCTCACTAGCCAAGCTTCCTAACTTCACTTTCCTCAAGATGCTCACCTGAAAATGATGCTTAAAACGTCAACAAATATGTTGGTGAGAGTCCTAGGTTTTAGACACACAACTAAACTCATTTTTACTATGATTTACAAAACAAGGCTAGACAATAATGAACTATCATGAACCTATGCTAGCATGCAACAAAATCATATCAATACATTCACTCAATTAATTACACATTCGGGCTTAGAATAGCTGGCACTATAAGCAACCAAGCTCACCCAGAATGTACCATACAAACATATTCACACACTGGGTAGGCGTACCCATCCGATCCCATGGTACCATAACCAACACTGAGTAGGCGTACTCATCCGATCCCAAATCAATATCACAAATAACACTGAGTAGGCGTACTCATCCGATCCCAATCAATATCAACATGTATCACATAGTCATATAATAGTCATGCAATGTCCATACGCATTTAAAACACATAATCACATCAATGAAACATTTCAAAACATTTGCATCATTTCCATCCTAATATAAAAACAGAAAAATAGGACTATGAAACTCATCTGATGCACAACTACTTCACAAATTTCTCGCAATCAACTAAACACAAATAAAACACGTGTTACACGCGATTAGGCTAAATGCCCAAGACGATGTAACAATCAATTG
>BQNB010167904.1:0-12263 GCA_026074375.1 Tanacetum coccineum
ACCTACTGGTTTTACATCAATACACCGTATCCATCAAGATAATATGGCGTATCTGTGCCTACACTTCACAGATAACCATGAAGGAGTGAAGACCCAATACGCCGTATCCAGGAGTCTCTATATGCCGTATCCAAGGTTTATTATACATGAATATTCTAAAAGATATCAACCGTGGTCCTTACTCCAAGAAATCCCCAATACGCCGTATCCAGGAGTCTCTATATGCCGTATCCAAGGTTTATTATACATGAATATTCTAAAAGATATCAACCGTGGTCCTTACTCCAAGAAATCCCCAATACGCCGTATCCCACATCGCCCGATACGGCGTATCGACCAGCTTCCAGACTCTATAAATACAACACCCTAAACTTAGTTTTAGATATGCAAGTGAACCCTAAACCACCAAGTCGATCAAGAGATGAATAAAGGAGCATAGAAGGTCAGAAAAGAGCCTCAATATCATAGGAAAACTCTTGTAATCTTCACGCAACCAAATACACGTTTAGTTGAGGTTTCTTTTCTTTAATCGTTCATATATGAAACCGTGTATTTTTACAATGACTATTGGCTGATACCTTTAGGTATTAGCCATGTTTATGAAGATTTAATGTTTGATTTGTTTATATCCATTTCTTAATTTTTCGTTGATTGTTGATTATTTTTATCAATTTATACTTGTTTATGTACTTAAGTATCATTCAACTGGGTCCAGTCTTACATATTTAATGCACTACAACTTTGGTGTTGTTTGGGCGTAGGCTAAGAGTTCGGGATTGCTCTCCATATTGCAACTTATATATCGAGAATCATAGGATCACAAATATTAACCTATCTTTACCAATAGTTAGGTGACCCTAGGATTAACTAGTACGTTCTTGTTCCATTATTAAGGACTCGAACAATAGACTACTAGTATATAAGATGTCGTTAAGCAGTAAGTGGGTAAAGTCTTGATGAGCTAGGGTTTAGTAAGAGCACCATTATTAATCTCCTAAGATAGATTATAATCAATGAATAGGATTCTGTATGCGGATGCGTTTAATTGTAACAGAATTCTATGCATCCAGGTCTTAGGAAGAAGTATCACCTAAGTCTAGGAATGATATGCCACCTCAAGATAAGCACTCATTGCACTAAATTAATAAACCCGTGTTTTATCGGATTACTCATGGTTGATACGTTTTCCTTACATTAGCGTTTAACCGCTCCTTTATCATTTGTTCATCTTCTTGTGTGTGTTTATTGCTTTACTTATCATCAAAACCTTAGGTTAGATAACTAAACCTCGTGCCAGTCTCTCAGATTGAAACCCCCTTTTATCATTAGTTTAGGTTTAACATAAATTAGATTAATTTAGTACTAACATAGATAACTAAAATACTAATAGAGTTAAAAATTAACACTCCCGCTCTTAGTGATCGACACCCTACTTACCAACGAATCTACATCTAACCGGATATACTGCCCGTTAGAGTGTTGTTTTTAGGTATAGTCGGCATAATATAAATAGTAAAACTTGATACATAAAACACCTACACACAATGACACATCACTTATAAATACAAACACATAAACTTGCACATACTACATACATGTTTTGCACCATTCATCACACCAAAATCAATCAAACTCACAAATGGTTTGGATATATCAAAATCTGTTTTACACGAGTCTTAGTCGCACCCTTATGAACAAGGCCCCTAACAATAATTAGATTAAAACACAACTTGGATCTTATGAACCCTAATTCGATTTTAAGCGTTTTAAGTGTTTTAGAGGGATTCAATCCAATTCTGTTTGAAATAATGTTGTTAAGGTGATAAGAAACATGTTAGAAACAATACCTTGGAGATTAAAAACGGGTTTGAAATCTTGTTTGATGCGTGCGAAATGTGACAAGAGAGGAAATGTGTTTTTGTGATTTTGAACAAGTGTGAGAAATGTGTAATGGAGAGATGGTGTAACCGGTTATGTTTTTGAAAATGGCAAAAACAGTCCCTCTAATTTGCAATTTCTTTTACTTCCTATTAATCATTATCACTAAGTCTAAACAACTTATAGAAATGGCAAGCTTAGTCCCTTAAGTTATTTATCTTAGGAATAAGTCCTAGATTTTGCCATTTAGTCCCTAAAAGTTGAAGCAAATAACACCTTAAGTCCTTTTAGAGTTAGAGTTATATTAACTCCCCTTTAATTGATGATCCATTATTGTTAAAACTTTTTCCCGATTAATCCTTGATGACATTTGAAAGAACATTTAGAAAGAATTTTTATAAACTTTCTCCCCCTCAAATATTGTCCTGTTTTCTATTTAAAGAGCTGTAGACATTATTTGAGTGATAGAAAAAAATTCTTTTTAAAATTTTCTGATGAGAAACTGAGATGATTTTTTTGAAATACAACACCAATAAAAAACAAGATTTCTCTTGTTTGACATAAATAAATGCACTGACACATACACTTATTTGATAGAGAGCACGGGTTGTATAGCAAAGTATACATAAGCCTCTGCATGATCATTAAGTTGATCATGCCTGAGAAACTTAGTTCCCTTTAAGATTAAGACCGAGTTGCAATCTAAATAATAGCAAACCAATGACATGTTTTGAAAACACTTATAACTTCTGCTTGAACTTTATTTACAGCTCCGTGTTATTATTAAATAACATTTCTAAAGCCGTAAATATTATCGATTCTAGAAGACATGTCATGAGAATCATATGTGAAGAGTTTCCACTATTACTCTTTCTCTTCTTTTGCTAGACGTTTCAGAGTCTCAGGAGACATGCTTTTCATTGTAAGCTTGTCGATGAGAAATACAAGTCATTCTCATCCCAAAGCCTTGGTGAAAATATCCGCCAACTGATAATATGTTCCAACAAAGTACAGCTCAACCACCTCATTTTCCACTTGCTCCTTGATGAAGTGATATCTGATGTCGATATGCTTTAATCTTGAGTGTTGGACGTTGTTACAACATAACGCAATGGCACTTTTGCTATCACAGTATAGAGGAATTTTGTTGAATACAAGGCCATACTCTGTCAGTTGTGATCTCATCCAAAGGATTTGAGCACAACATCCTGATAAGGCGATGTATTCAGCTTATGTACTAGATATTGTTATGCTTTTCTGTTTCTTTGACAACCAACTCACTAATCTGTCACCCAAGAGCTGCATACTTCTAGATGTACTTCTTCTGGTATCTTAGCAACTAGCATAATCCGCATCTGCATAAGCTGTTAAAGCAATGCATTAATCATTCGAATATTATAGACCTATATTAATAGCTCCTCTTAGGTATCGAAAGA
This sequence comes from Tanacetum coccineum, assembly GCA_026074375.1. NCBI lineage: Eukaryota > Viridiplantae > Streptophyta > Magnoliopsida > Asterales > Asteraceae > Tanacetum > Tanacetum coccineum. The sequence continues at coordinate 3,315 of BQNB010167904.1, forward strand.
TTCACTTAACGGTATGTAAGTGATTTTTGGTAGGCTTAGCCTGATACCGAGCACACATGCATACAACAAATACAAGGTCAGGTCTATTAGATGTGAGATGCATAAGGGTGCCAATCATTTCAAGATTGTGTGTAGGATCAATGGCTTTCCCTTGTGGATCTTCATCCAGTTTGGATTTCTCCATCATTATAGTATCCACTGGGTCGTAGGTTTCCATATCATACTTTTTAAGCGATTCAAGAGAAAATTTGGATTGGTTTAAAAATATGCCTATAGGACTTTTGGAAATTTAAGGTTTAAGAAAGAATGATAGTTTTCCCATCATCGGCATCTTGAATTTTAAACACATAATTCAGAAAATGTTTCACAAAGGTCAGGTTTAGTGGAGGCAAATATAATGTCATCTACATAGATCTGTACCAATAAGATGTCTTTGCTTTCTCTCCTGATGAACAATGTTGGATCAAGGGCTCCTTTGCGAGAGTAGAAAGGATAAGAGCAAATCATACCAAGCCCGTGGAGACTTCTTTAACCCATAAAGAGCTTTTTTAGCTTGTACACATGGTTGGGATTCTCTGGATCTACAAACCCATCCGGTTGACTAACATGGACCTCCTCACGTAGTATGCCATTCAAGAACGCGGTCTTCACATCCATTTGATAGACGACTATGTTCATGTGAGCGGAAAATGCAATAAAGATATGGATGGCCTCAAGTCGTTCAACTGGAGCAAAAGATTCTTCAAAGTCTATGCCTTCTTCTTGACGATATCCCCTCGCTACCAACCTAGCCTTGTTTTTTTAACATACCTCCGAGTTCGTCTAATTTAACATTGTATATTCACTTCAAGGTAATAATCATAACACGATCTGAAGGTACAAGCTCCCAAACTTCAAGGCGTTCAAACTCATTGAGTTTTTCTTGCATGGATTCAATCCAGCAGGATTTCGTTAATGCTTCTTTATAACTCTTTTGTTTAACGGAAGAAAGGAAATCATCGAAGTAACATAACAGGGCTTCAACTTGTAGTTGATGTCTAGTGGAGACAGGTCTAGAAGGATGACCAATTATATTATCAATCGTATGATCTTTGGTCCATTTATTGATATGTTTAGGTGGTTGATTGACTGAGTGCACACTATCTGGAATAACAACCTAAGAAGAAGATTCTTCAAAACTTGGTTTTGGAATTGGAAGACCAAAGTATGAATCATTATCCATGTGTGCAACTTCAATATCATGATATGTGTAGAAACCCGTTTAATACTTCCACTTCATAACCCGAACCACGAAATCAAGAAAAGAGAAGAGAGAGAGAGACGAAATAGAGAGAGAGTAGAGAGAGAGTTGAGAGAGAAAAGAAAAAATATATTTTTAGAAAAAATAAAAACTAGATTTTTTCATTATGAAAAAATCTATATATATATTTAGATATTTTAGAAAATATCTAAATATATATATATACCCCTACACATTTAATGTGACGCGCGGGATATATAACTAGGACCCGGGCTCGGGTTTTGCTTTGGGATTAAACCCAAAACATATACAATATTAGATTATCTATCGAGCCCGATTCCCGATAATATTTAATTACAACATTAACTAATTAAAGACCGAAGCTCCATCGTAGAGTGACCGAGCTTCCTTGTTCGACTCAATAAATTGAGGCTAACAATATGCTTCTTCTGCACCAGGAGGAATAACATGAGATGGTGATTCTTGAGGAGTTTGTGAAGTACTTGGTGATGGTGCATCTTGATTAATAGAAGTTGAGAAAGGTGTACCGGTTGAATCAGCAGGTTCTGGAGCAGCAACTGCAGGAACTGGATGATCAACACTGGGTGGAGGATTGAAGTATTCATCAAACAGTGTATCCCAGTCAATCCTTGTTGGTGGGACAAAAGGTGTTGGAGAATAAGGTTGTGGTCGAGTCTGGAACTGATTGTTCTAGGAGTCATTTCATGAAGTGCGGGTCCTGAACCACTTTATTCAGAAGCTATCGTTGTCAGCTCATCAAAGTCAACATGTATTGTTTCCATAACTTGTTTGGTATGTCTGTTGTATATCCGGTAAGCCTTCTTTGCAGGAGTATATCCAATAAAAATAACCACATCAACATTAGCTTTCAGCTTGCCTAGATCTTCACTGTCATTAGTTGGATAACATAGTGCACCAAATACATGAAGATATGATAGATCTAGTTTTTTGTCATGCAAGAGCTCATATAGTGTTTTTCTGTAATGAAGACGTATTAGGGAACGGTTCTGGGTGTAACAAGCTATGGCAACTGCTTCTGCCTACAGAAATGATGGTGCTTTAGCATAAATCAACATGGTGTGAGCAGCCTCTACTAAGTTCTGTTTCATCTTTTGACAACGTTGTTCTGTTGTAGAGTACGCACCACTGATGTTTTATGAGAGTTACCGACATATTCATAATAGCTACATAAAGTTTGATTGACAAACTCTGTTCCATTATCTATGTGAATATTCCTGACAGTTGCATTTAGGCGAACTTGTATCATTTTTAGAAATTTAATGATGAACTTAAGCCATGTAAACCGAGAATAATCATCAACAATAACTAGAATATACTTTTTCCCATTAATACTTTCGACACACATTGGCCCACATAGTTCTATATGCAATAGATAAAGTTTTTCTTGGTTGGTGTCTTTAGATTTTGGTTTATGAGAGTGTTTCTTGCTTTTTACCAATGAGCATGCAGAACACAAGTGATTGTTTTCAAATTTCCGTTTAGGGAGACCTCTAGCAAGACCTTGTTTAGCTAGTTGATTAATGGTGCTAAAGTTCTAGTGAGATAAACGTCGATGCCATAACAAAGACTTAGTCTTAGAAGCCTTTGACAATAGACAAATTAGAGAAGACTTCATCATATCGCCAATAGACAATGTATACAAATTAGTTCCCTGAGATCCTGTGAGTAGGATAACACCTTCAAGATTGTGAACAAAACATGTGTGTTTACGAAAAGGTACTTCAAGATCTGAGTAACAGAATTGTCTAATGAAGAATAGATTGTGACCAATCCTGGAAATGGTAACATTCCCAATCTGATAATCACTGTAACCCATTATCTTTACAACCTGATCATTACCAAACTTGACGGTACCAAGAAATTTGTTGATGAAATTGGTGAGCTAAGAGCGGTTTCCGGTCATATGCTTAGAGCATCCGGAGTCCATATACCAGAGAAAAATTTTGGACAACCTGAAATCGATAAGAGAAGAAGATGGAACATTAGAAACAATGGATTCCCCTAGATTGAGTGGGTTCCGAGTTGTAAGAAATCATAGATTCTATAATCTTAGATTTGCTACTCGAACCTATAGATTTTGTTGCTTTAGGTCTCCTACTGTAAACCTTAATTCCTGGAGTTGGTGTAAGAACTGATTTTATAGTGGTTTCCTTAAAAGGCACTACTTTAGTGGAGGTGAACCTAGTTAAAGGGCACATATTTCTGACTATAGTGAAAGTTTATCCTGTAGGTTTCCATCTATATCCAATATTAGTGTACACTTTATCCGTAGGTTTCTATATTTGCTTCTTATTTTTACGCTTAGCAGGTTTAGATTTAGACAGCACATTCAAATCATGAACATAATCAAGAACACATTTATCATGATTTTCATCAAACAAACATTCGTTACAGATAGCGCAAATGGGTTTTGAATTTACATTTAACATAAAGTGCATAACATGTGCATTACATTCAGTTTTAGAAACACAATTCCTTTTATTAATCCTAGACTTAACGCTCCTAGATTGGTCTTCTACTTTATTTATCTTGTTTCTACTTGATGATTGCGAGATCCTATTGTTCTTTATATTGCATGTATGCCTTGATCCGCTAGCACCAGTAGAACAGATTACTCTTATAGAATGCAACAAAGTTGTTTAGAGTCTTGTATTTTGAGGGAATCAACGTGTTTCTAAGTGTTGCTTAAAGATGTGACAGGGTCAGCAAATCTAACTTTCTTGTCCATGTTCAGTGGTGTAACATCAACTAATTTTTAACTTGGTGTGTTTACACTAGGGCATGTTTGACTAACATAGACTAACAACTCCTGAATTCTTGTAGCAAACTTACAAGCAGATTCTAATTCACTATCTAAAGGTTGTAGAGCTTTAGCATGTTCTAGAATTGCCCTAAGAGTATTAGCATTTGTCCGTGTGCTTAAGATAGTTTATGTATGCGTCCCTGCTTTTCAACACCTTAGGAGATAGAGGTTCTAAATTAAGTTCAAACATTCCTGGAGCAATAGTAGTGGCATTAGGTTTTGAAGCTGCAATGTTAATCACATTATTTCCTTTAAGTTTCCTTAATCCATTTTTTAATGTTGCATTAGCAAAAACCTTTTCTTGAATTTGAGATTTCAAATTTGCATTTTCCATAGACTTTGAATTTAGATTAGTAATTAAAGAGTCACTCTGTTCATTTGCATAAACACGTGTCGGTTTAATTGAATCGTAAAGTTCTTTGTAAGTCTTTTTCAAATTATCTTTTTCTTTATGTAACTTCTCATTTTCAAACAGTAATTTTACCACACTATGCTCAAATTCAATGTTTATTGTTTCAATCTCATCAATGTCCTGTTTCACTCTAGCAGGATTAGCATTGTCTCTCAAAGAATGAATTGTTTCCTTTAATTTGTTGATTATAGTGTCATTTGCTTGTAGATGAGCTTCCAATTCATTTATTTTACAAAATTCAGGATATGCAGGAGCATCTTGATTTTCACATGATTTGTCTTTTTGAAAAATTTCTTGATTGAGTTGCATTGCAAGTTCAAAAGAAATACAATGCTTTTCAAGATTTGAATAACATTTTGAAAGTTCATTAAAGGCATCTCGTTCAATTATATTGTTCTTTTTGACAAGCTCAGCTTCAAGTTCCAGACACTTATTGCATATATTAACATAATCATCGTTCTTTTTCTCAGAATCACAAATGATAGTAGAAGAATTCACAATAATATGCACAATATCTTGAGATATGATTTGATCCAAGAGTCGATCATTTTCAATAAAGAATTGTTTCTATTGAATTTCAAAACTTTTCTTGTCTACAGAACACTGTTCTACAACAGCTTCCATTTGGTTAAAGACCGTTTGTACTTCAGAAAGTTCATCATGAAGACCTTTGTCCAAATCTTAATTTTTTTAACATATTTAACAATGGAATTATGTCTGTTTGAAAAACCTTTTTGGTGTGTTCAAAATCCCATGAACCTTCAGTGATAGCATCAGGTGTGGTTCAAACTTTTACAACCTTATCAAAACTAGCAAGATGATATTTACGTTTCTTAAGACTTGTATTTACCAAACTTACTTTTAGAAGTTCAATAGGAACCTCAATTTTAACAAGTGTTTGTGAAGTACTAGGATCTTCAGAATTCGGGTTAGAACTCTTTAACCAAAAAGCTTGTTCTACAGGTAGTTCTTTTTGAGGAACAAAACGTTTTTCAAAATCTTGAGTTAATTTATTTAACTCAGGATAATTAATCAAAGAAATATCAATTTCCTTTTCTTTTAAAATCGGATCATTTTGTTTTTCAAGCATTTTTGATTGACTCTCTTCAGCTAAAATCAATGTCTCTTCTTCATCAACCACAGAAATAACATCATGCTTCTTAGATATCACATTTTCATCAAACAAGGTTGGCTTAATCCGCTGAGCTCTTTTCAAATAAAAAGGATTTTGATATCCAAGAGCTTGTTTATGTGTGTTATCATAAAAAACATAAGGCTTTTTTAACATGTGCATATCTTGCGTAGATTGATACAACTTACAAACAATGTTTTCCAATTCTTTATTCTTGTTTTCTAAAGCAATTTCTTTGTCAATAGATTTAGATTCTCTTTGTTTGAATTCCGTTTCAAAACCATTAAGGGTTGTTAATAAGGATTCCTATTCCTTGACATGTTTAGTAAGAGTTTGTTTAAGTGTATCAATCTCCGGTTCAAATGAAGCAAATTTTGTATTTTTCATCCAAATCATGTCATCTATTTGTGAATCAATAAACTTTTCACGACTGCTTAAATCAACATTAAATATTTGTTCAAAAATTTTTACTCGTTCCTTATATCTTTTAAGCTCAGCGGTTAAGGATTCGTTAATAATTTTACTTTCGTTATTAGCCTTATCCCAATTAGTTGCATGATTAGACATTTCTTCAAACATAGATATTATCATAGAATTTTGTTGTGCAGAAGAATTAATATTTTGAACAATCGCATGTTTTGTTTCTTGCAGATATTGAGAATAAGGAATGATATTACTATCATTTGTTATCTCATTATTTGGATAATCATCAATAGGTGATTGTTTAGAATACTGCAGCTCTTGCACACTTTGATTCATCATATCATTTTGATAAGTGTCAGAGTGTGGTACCTCAGAAAGTACATCTGAATCACAACTTGAGAGATTGGCCATAAGAACCGCTTTGGCTGAAGAGATATCATCATAGTCGGAGTCATAAGCATCGAGATCATCAGTTTGGAAAGCAGCATTGTATGTGATTGTCTGAGCAACTTGACCATTTACAACTCCACAATTTGCTAGAAATGCTAACTGCTCCTCATCTAATTCATTACCCTCAGCCTGTGCTTGAACAAGCGAATATTTCTCCTTAAACCATGTTGCATCTCTTCTTCTCTTTGGCTGAGTACACTGTCGAGCCATGTGCCCTTCACCTTGACAATTATAGCACTTGACAATGTTTGATTGACCTGATGTATTTCCTCGTGAACCTGAAGCATTCCTATATGATCCTGAACTGACAACATTCTGACCCTGTCTTCCTTAAACTTACTGAACAGTGACTCTGCCATCTTGAATAGTGGCTTGGTTCCTTGGATTAGAAGAGGATCTGAGTTGATTGTTGGTTGAGGGATAACATGGTGAAAACACACCTGACAAAAATGTCATTGCTTTGTTCATGCAAGCAATTGGGTCATCATCAGGTAGAAATGTTGAAACAGCAAGACCTAAGTCTAGTTGGTGAAACTCAGCTTGTAGTTGTTGTGGAATTATCAGAGATGCATAGGCATTTTGAGGAACAAATGAAAGAGTGTGACTAAGGTTAGTTGGATATGTATTTAGGTATTCTTGTGGATGATGAGGTGCTCCATAAGGATTTGACTGTGGTGGAGAAGAGTATAGTTGTTGAGCAGGAGGTGAAAATTATTCTTGATACTAAGGAGTGGTGTATTGAGAATGATAGTTATTGAAGTGAGACGGTGGTTGATGATAATTGGCAACTAAGGCAAGTGGGTCTGGAAATCTTTCACGCATTAAGCGAGCTTCATTAGCATGTGCCTCGTGTTGTTTAAGATATGCATAAAGTTGGTCATAATTAGACGTATGCAAATCTCTAGCTAACTTAACATCAGTTACAAATTTACCCCACAATAAATAAACATATTGGAACAAAAACCGAGCACGGGTATGGAAAGAGTATGAGAAACAGAAGCAGAAGGCATATTTATCTTTAATGGGCCAACCCGTACCCATTTTAATGGGCCGGGTCAGCCCATTAAGATATTAAACCTAAAACTTAAAACCTAAACCTATTTAAAAAACCTAAAGTCCAAATCCATAAGCCTAATACTAAATTTGGCCCAAGATTAAGATCAAAAGCCTAAAACATAAATACTGTCTTATAACACCAGGGTCAACACAATTAAAATTACTGTGCTTCGTTCCCAATTTCCCTCCTTCCATTTTTACACATAACACTCGCAGGTAAAAGCCATTCACCTCTACACATGACGCACGCAGTGACATTTTTGGCAGGCCATGTTGGCAATCCTACATGTGTTGATTGGTGGATGGACATGGCACATGATCCAAGGGCTCCAAATGATTGCTTGGGGATTAGACAAGATTAGAAGGCTAGGATTGAAGGCTTACACGCTCCTCAGGCTCTAGATCCTTTTGCTAATGACTATAAATAGAGGACTCCTTCACACAACTTAGGTGTGTCTAGTTTTGAGCTTATTTTCTAGTGTTAGTAGCTTATTGTAAATGTTTTGCTTATTGTATTTTCTTTTGAAGCCTTGTAACTCTTTTAATATTAATAAAATTGCTATTTTACTATTAATCTTGTGTTTTGAAATCTGTTTTACCAAATAAGCAAATTCAAGCTTAGAATGTTTTGTGATTCTACTTAATAAGCTCTAATAAGCTCCTTGTACTAAATAAGCTACCTTGTATTCAGTTAAGCCTTTAAAGCTTAACTGAATCAGAACTTAAACTTATTCCACCCTAAATATACCTCAGCTTGTGTTTTGGACGATAAGCCAATTTGGGATGGGCTTATGGACAATATTAGCTTATCTTTGATAAGCTAAAGCTTGTAGATCAGCTCTATAAAAGCTTATTGTCTTTGTTTTGAGCAAAGGACAAAGGTACACTCCTTTTACTTTTTTTAGATTAATTTCTGTTTAGCTTATCTGATTGCTTATTAATTACTTTTGTGTGCTTATTTTCTGCTTATAATTGCTTAATCAGATTTATTATAGCTTATTTTGTCTAGTTTATAGCTTAGTTTTGTCTGTTTTGAGTTTCGAATAGAATCTGTCCCTAGATTAGTCTATATAGCTTTTTCAGTTAGCTTATTGAATAGTGCTTATTTTTCTAAAGTTATTGCTTAGTTGTCTTTAAAATATTTGAAACTTCATTTGTTTTCATCAATATCAGCTTTTTGGGTTCTGTTTTGGCTTTTAAGTGGGAATCTAAGATTTAAAGGGGTGTTTGGGATAACAGTTTTTACTTAAAGTAAAAACTGCTAAGGCCTCTTTTGGCTGTTAAGCCAAATTGATTTAGCTTAAATACAGTCTATTTAGTAGGTTTAATCAGTTTTATCATGTTTTTAGCAATGTTTTAAGGATTTGAGCTCATTTGCAAAATTTCAAAGT